>CAIGRT010165838.1:0-13839 GCA_903798405.1 Fraxinus platypoda | reverse complement strand
CGTCCCTTTGGCTCTTGGATTTTGCTTTTTCTTTAAATTTTTCTAAAGAATTTAAAAATAATGTTTATAAAACATGCATCCTATCAATGGAATGGAATCTATTGAATTTATCAACCATTTTGCTGAATTATTCAATATTTCACGTATATAAGCATTTGTTTGATTTTGCTAAAAATCATGTTTTCAGTTGAGTTTGATAAAAGTTATTGAATTTTATGGTTCAAAAATTAATAAAAAATGTGGTACCGTGAAATGTTTGGTTAAAAATGAGTTTAGGGGAAAAAAAAAAAAAAAAAAAAGATGGACATGCAGGGGTTCAATTTCTTTTTGACAGATGAAAGGTGAAGTATTTAAGAAATGTTTTCCGAGCTTATAGAGGGGGATTTGACATCTGTTCCATAATCTGAGCGAGAGATAAAAAAGCAGAATAAGCCATCTTTGATTTGTCCACAGTTGCAATAACACGAAATTGCACCCCACCTTAAGCAATCAGACAAGCATTTTGTTAGGTTTCCAAGAAAACACCAAATCAATCACGCCATATTATTATAACAAAAGTTGTTGCATCATACCATACAATTTTTCTAATGACAGCTTTTAATTTGTGATAATTTATTTCCTTCGATAAAGTACATCAACTTGTATTCAAGAATATACCTAAGCAATCACATTCACTCTAACCAACTATTTTGAGTCTGTCAAAGTTCAACATCCACATTATCCTACTTCCCTTAAAAGAGACAATAGGGATTTATGGTTCATTTTGGGCCATAGTGTTCACACTAGGCTTGTTTCTAACTAGTTCCCCACTGTTCATTGCAAAAAAAAAAAGAAAGCAGGTTTTTCCACAATTCAGATACGCTGTAGCTTAACTGGTTTGAATCTGATTTTTTTATCCACGCGTAAAGTCATACCATCATATGTGCACTGTAGCTCTGTGTGTGGGAAGAAAAGGTAGATGCCGGAAATTTTTTCCAACTTTGTCCAATTGTGGCCCACATTCATTGGTGGTGATTGCAAGTGGGCAAATTATTTGTCTGAAAATTTGACGTGCACTGTAGCTATTTGTGTGTGGGAAGAAAAGGTGGATGTCAGAGATTTTTTCCAATTTTGTCCAATTGTGGCCCACATTCATTGGTGGTGATTGCAAGTGGGCAAATTATTTGTCTGAAAATTTGACGTGCACTGTAGTTATTTGTGTGTGGGAAGAAAGGAAAATGCTACATGTACAGTTAAACTTTGAAAGGCAAATGAAGAATTAACTTGATATGTTATTTCAATGATTTACAATAGAGAATGAGCAAAAATACATACAGATAAAAGAATGTTCTAGACTGATTAATCTCAGCTGTACAGGTGTGCAATATGATCAAGGGCATTCCATAAATTATGGAGGATACACTGAGTGTTAACCAGCAGCTGAGAGAGATGGTTGTTAACAGAATTCACGTGAGGGAGCCAATGCAGATTCTTCTAGAAGCAGTCAGTTGAGGCACTCGGCTCGTGTAAGGATGGAGATAATCTAAGAGTGAAGGTTGCTCTTAAGTTTCAACACCCTCCTTCAAGCTGGAGGGAGGTACTGTCACTCCAAGCTTGTCTTTTAGATATGTAAATCTTGAATGAGAAACACCCTTTGTCATTAGATCAGCAGTAGGAACATATCTTACTTCTAACTCTTTTGCAAGTACCTTGTCTCTGATGAAGTGAACATCTAATTCTATATGTTTAGTTATGGCATGGAAAATAGGATTGGCTGCTAGAGTTCCTACACTAAGGTTGTCACACCAGATGGTTGGTTTTGAGGTTTGTAGTAGATTGAGTTCCTTAAATAAGGATTGTATCCAGGTTAGTTCTGATGCAGCAGAGGCCAAAGCTCAGTATTCTGCCTTTGTACTGGACCTTGCTACAACGTGTTGCTTCTTTGATGACCAAGAGACTAGGCTATCTCCTAGATAGACGCAGTAGGCTGCTGTTGACCTTCTATCGTCTGGGCAAGAGGCCCAATCAGCATCTGAGTATCCGCTAATCATCAAGTTATCACTTCTTTTGATCCAAAGTCCTTGATTGATTGTGCCCTTCAAATATCTCAGCACTATTTTCATTGCTTGCTAGTGAACTGTAGTTGGCTCTTGCAGAAATTGGATGAGTTTGTTGACAGCAAATATTATATCAGGCCTGGTATGGGATAGGTACTGCAAGCCTCCAATGATGCTTCTGTAAACTGATGGAGTTTTTAAGATTTCACCTTTAGTTTTTGACATTGTTCTTCCAACAGCAATGTGAGTAGGACATGGCTTGAGATTTTGGAAGTCGAATTTTCTGAGTAATTCTGATGTGTACAGTGTTTGAGTTAGATGAAGACCTCCATTGTGTCTATGTACTTCTATGCCTAAGAAGTGGTAAAGCTCGCCCATGTCTTTGAGTGCAAATTTGCTATGAAGTTTATTTATGAAGTTCTGTCACAGATTGCTGTCATTCCCAGTAACTATGATGTCATCCACATAGATAAGGATGAAGATGATGTTGTTTTCTGATTTGAAGTAGAAGAGAGAGGTATCAGCTTTTGACTGAGTGAATTTCCAGTCGACTAGAGTGTTCTTTAGCTTGTCATACCAAGCCCTTGGTGCTTGCTTAAGTCCATATAGGGCCCTTTCAAGTTTGCATATGTGACTTGGCTTTGAACTGTCAATGAAGCACTCAAGTTAATGCATGTAAATGGTTTCCTCCAACTCTCCATTAAGAAAGGCGTTGTTAATGTCAATTGCCTTATTTTCCAGTCCTTCGAGACAGCAAGCGTGATGATGATTTTCAGGGTGGCTGTCTTTAAGATCGGACTAAAGGTTTCATAGAAGTCGACTCCAGGAGTTTGGTGGAAACCCTTTGCTACCAGCCTTGCCTTGAATCGTTGGAAGGATCTATCTGAGTTTTGTTTCAGCCCAAAGACCCATTTGTTTCCCACAATATTGTAGGAAGGAGATGATGGTACTAATTTCCATGTTTTGTTTTCAATCAATGCATTATATTCTTCAATCATTGCTTTCTTTCAATTTTCATTTGTCCAAGCTTCTGCAGCATCTTTAGGTTCCATTTCATTGGGTTTGTGCTCCATAGCTTGACCAGAGAATACCTTGTGTTTGAATATACCAGCTTTAGATCTTGTCATCATAGGGTGCCCAGTTTTCTGCCTTTCATCATTATTTAGCAATGAGTCCTGAATTTCACTGATACCTGGATTTTCTGTATCAATATCTTCTTTGACAGGTACTTCATTATTTTTCTCAAACTCAATCTGTGTGTTGGAATTGCCACCTTCAATTGCTATGTCAGGTTCATCAGTAGGTAACTCTGCTGAAGGGGCTTCAGAAGAGTTTGTATCAGCTAGATTGGTTTCATTGAAAGAATTGAAATGTTGGGAAGGCAGTTGAGAATAAGAAACCACAGTTTGATGTTTAGCTACCTCAGATTTATTGTTTGTAAGGAAGATTGACTCGAAAGGAAATTCAGATTCATTGAATATGACATGTCCGGATAGGTAGATTTTTCCAGTGGGGCTGAGACATTTGTAGCCTTTGTGAGATGGACTATAGCCAAGGAAGACATACTTAACCGAGTGAAAGCTGAATTTGTGGCTTTGATAAGGTTTGATACAGGGAAAACATGAACAGCCAAAGATTTTGAGAAATGTATAGTCAGCCTCTTTGTTGTTCAGAATTTGGTAAGGTGATTTCATTCGAAGGACATGTGTAGGCATTTTATTAATGAGATAGGTTGCTGTTTGAAAGGCTTCCCACCAGTACTTTAGTAGAATTTTGGTTTGAGCAAGTAGGGTCAGACCAGTTTCAACAATATGTCTGTGTTTTCTTTCAACTCTACTGTTTTGAGCTGATTTGTATGGGCAAGATTGTCTGAATTCAATTCTAGAATTAGCCAGGGAGTGAGCAAAGGTCCTGTATCAGACTGAAGTATTTTGATCCTTTTATCAAACTTATTTTCAACGAGTTTCTGGAATTGAAGAAATATGTTTAAGGATTCCGACTTGTTTTTAATTGGATAAATCCAAGTGTGTCAACTAAAGTCATCTACAAATGCTATATAGTATCTGAAACCTGAGATGGAAGTTATGGCTGAATGCCCCCATACATCAGTATATAAAAGTTCTAGATGGGCTTTGGTGTGTGAAGTAGATGCATTGAAGGGCAGTTGATGAGATTTTCCATACTGACAGGCATCACAGAAGGAATTGAGTTCATTTAATCTCAACTTTTGATTACAACCTTGGAGTACTTGAGACAACACCTTACTAGATGGGTGTCCAAGCCTCCTATGCCAGAGACTAACTAGAGAATTAAAGGACTCTTGACTCTTAACTTTGCTGGACTCGACTGAATATGCTGATTTGCAGAAGTTATTTAGATATGCAGACTTGGGAGAGTTTGGCTCAGGTTTTGGATTAGACTTGGGGGGTTCCAGCTGATTCAATCCCTCTTTAAGCTTTCCGTGCAACATTGTTTTCCTCATTGACTTGTCCTTAACACAACAATAGTTAGAGTGAAATTCCATAAACACATTATTATCAAAAGTGAGTTGTGAGATGCTTATGAGATTCTTCTTAATTCCAGGTACATGCAGGATTTTGTCCAGAAGTAAGGTTCTATCGGTCATCGTTAATAATTTTGCAGTGCCTATGTGTGAGATATTGAGTTTATGCCCATTACCAACCATAATTTTTGCCTTACCAGAATACTTTCTTGATTGACTGAGGCATTCAGCATCTGAGGTGACATGATTACTTGCTCCTGAGTCAGCAAACCAGGTTGTATCATTGAGAGTTTCTGGTGATGCAATAAAGGCTGATGGTGTTTGATTTCTGAAGCTGGTTTGATGAGGTGCAGATCCATTGTAGTTTTCATCAAATCTGTAATTGCACACATTTGCCTTGTGTCCAATTTTGCCACACACTTGGCATGTATGTGGATAGTTAAAATTAGATCTGTCTCTGTTTCTGCCGCCTCTTCTACCACCTCTGTAATTGCTATTATATTGTGTTCTCCCTCCATTGTAGGTCCTGTAGTTTCTTCCAGGATAGTAATTGTTCTGATATCTTTGGGTGAGGTTTGCTGAGGCCTGATTTAAATTGATTCCTGCCATCTCAATTTTGATAGAATTTATGTGATCAAGTCCGCTCTCATAGGTCATGAGAGTGGACTGAAGTTCCTTCCAAGAGATGAACTCTCTGCTGTTGATTTGCACGACAATAGGCGTGTACTCTTCGTCCAGGCCAGCTAGAACTTGAGTTATCAGATCTGGAAGCTCAATAGTTTTTCCAGCAACTTCTAGATTGTTAGCAAGTAGCCTTACCTTGCTTAAGTATTGGTCAATACTTAGATTATCTTTCCTGATTTTCTGAAGTTCTCCAATAAGAAATGTAACTCCAGATTTGTTCTGAATACCGAAGCTCTCATTGATTGCAGTCCATAGTTGAAAGGAGCTTGTGGATCCCATTACTCATATTGCAATATCGGAGTCATAGTTGCATAAAGCCATCCAATGAGCAGTTGATCAACAGACTTCCATTGATTGAAATCTGGGTTGGGTGTCATTTCCACACTAGTTCCCGTTTCTCCAGTGATTTGAATGTTGATGAATTATGATGGACACGCCTTGGTTCCCAGCAGGTATCCTTCCAAGTTGTGACCTCGAATGATAGGAAGAATCATGTTTTTCCATAGAAGATAGTTATCTCTATCAAGCTTAACTGAAGGTGTCTGTGTAAGGTTCATACCAAAAGGTGCGAGATGGTGACTTCCCAGCATTGGAGACACCATAGTGTTTGAAACAGAAGCAAATTGAGTTTGAAGGCTATCAGCAATGTTAGCATTGGCCATTTCCTTGCTCTGATAGCAAGTTAAACTTTGAAAGGCAAATGAAGAATTAACTTGATATGTTATTTCAGTGATTTACAATAGAGAATGAGCAAAATATATACAGATAAAAGAATGTTCTAGACTGATTAATCTCAGCTGTACAGGTGTGCAATATGATCAAGGGCATTCCATAAATTATGGAGAATACACTGAGTGTTAACCAGCAGCTGAGAGAGATGGTTGCTAACAGAATTCACGTGAGAGAGCTAATGCAGATTCTTCTAGAAACAGTCAGTTGAGGCACTCAGCTCGTGTGAGGATGGAGATAATCTGAGAGTGCAGGTTGCTCTTAAGTTCCAACATGTACAATCATGGGTTACAACCTCTCACAAGGGAGGTGGACCCTCTATTAGTTTAATCACGGGCCCCACCTCCCTTGTGAGGGGTTGTAACCCAATGTTGTAACACAACATAGTACAAAGAGCATTATTCGGGAAGAAAAGGTAGATGTCAGAGATTTTTTCTAACTTTGTCCAATTGTGGCCCACATTCATTGGTGGTAATTGCAAGTGGGCAAATTATTTTTCTGGAAATTTGACGTCCACTATTTGTGTGTGGGAAGAAAAGGTAGAGATGTCAGAGATTTTTTCCAATTTTGTCCAATTGTGGGCCACATTCATTGGTGGTGATTTCAAAAGGGCAAATTATTTGTTTGAAAAGTTGACTTATGTGCTATCTTGAGGTAGAAGAAAAGCAAGAGCAAAAGACAGAAGACGAGAGAGAGAAGAAAATCAGAGATCACATGGAGGCATGGAGCTAGCTACCCCTTCAAGTTTCTCCTCTTTTTCTTTCTTTTGCCATTCTTCTTGATTTTCTCATATTTTCTGATGCCATGTTCGCCGTAAATCTAAGCACTTTTAGGCCCCGTTTGATAGGCCTTATTTTCTAGAGAAAATGGAAAATGAATTCCTTTTCCCACTTTTTAACGTGTTTGATAGCTTTAATTTTCCAGGTAAAACTTTTTCCTTATTTTCCGTCACGCGCTTGATTTTCCACCAAATGAAGGAAAATGATTTCCTCTCCTTCAGCTGGGATTACATTTTCCACCCAAGGTGGAAATCACAAAACCTTTGTGCCCGGTTGTTGGTGGAGGAAAATAGTAATCTGGGAGGCGATGGGGTCTTCTACCACCACCAGACGACGGCGACGGCGGAGAATACCCACCTGTGGGTGGCGAAGAGGGGGGGAGGGTGGAGACCCAGAATTTTCGGCATTGATCTCTGGTTTTTTCTTTCGCCTTTTAGAATCCTTAACATCACTCCCTTTCTCCATAGCAGAGAGTTTTGCGGCGACGGACTTGGTCGGAGATGTGGGTCCGAAATCACTGGGCTTGAACTTGAGCTTTCTAGTAGTGGTTTCCTGTGGATCCTCCATGGACTTGGAGGCAGGAAGATGACAAATTGGGTTTCTTAGGGGCGGGTGCAGTAGAGGGCTTTTTGGCAATTGGAGGTTGGTGTTCCGCCTGTTCAAAGTCGGATTCGGAGGAACCGATTTCTTCAGATGAAGCGTGTCTTCTTCAGTGCCGGATTCTGGTGGGGGAGTTAGTCGGAGGTGGGATTGATGCGGGAGGAATTGGTGGAGAAACTGGAGCAGGTGTATTGGAAAGCGGCGATGGTTGGGATGAAGCTAGTGGCAGAAAGTTGGCTGGGGGAGCTGGGCTTGTAGGTGATGGAGAAGTTGTTGGAGTAGGAGGAGGCTGGGAGAAGCATGCGGCGTTGATGCTGGAGGATGAACGGATGTTGTCGGAACATTTTTGTTAAGTTCGACAGTTTCGCACAAATAATCATAATTTTCCATGGAAAACAAAGTCTATCAAACACCAAAAGATGGAAAATCTCAACACTTTCTAGGTGGAAAATTATACCAATCAAACGCAACTATTTGACATTTCCTAGGAAAATAAATTATAGGCAATTATTTTCCCTGGAATTTGTTTTCTTTCCACCCATCCAATCAAACGCAACTAATTAATAATTCCCCGCAAAACATTTTCTAGGCAATTATTTTTCCTGAAATTAATTTTTTTTCCACCCATTTTCCACCCTTGCAATCAAACAGGCCCTTAGGGATTTTGGGGGTTGGGTTGGGGTAGGTGAAAAAATTGATAGATAGTTTATTTATTTCATTAGTTTTTAAAAGATAATGTTATAAATATAAGATTACCATTATGCCCTTTTAAAATTTATAAAAAATGTGGTCAAACTCAATTTCTTAGTCAACTACCAGACTTTTGGTCAGCCCAACGTTTCGAAAGGTTACGAGTGACGACTACAACGAATGAAAGGTCAGGGGAAAGTCTGCAACTATTTGAAAGGTTTGGGGCCTCTGTTGCAATTATCCCCAAAATAAAAAGTTATTTTAAAAAAAAGTTTCTTAAAATAAAATAAAAACTTATTTTAAAAAAAACGTTTTTAAAATATACATTTTTAAAATTTAAAAAAAACTTTTATTTTTTTAAAGTTTATATATATATATCATTTTACCAATTTTAAAATTAGTGAAAATGGTGAAATGAAATTGGGTGGCCATGATGAAATGTTATATGAAATTTGATGGCCATGGCAATGATGAAATAAAATGAAATTAAGTGGCTATGGTGACACTAAACATAAAATTGGGTGGCCATTAGTGGATTTAACCCATAAAATATGTGACTATTTTTGGAAACTAATTAGTCATTTCTAGCGTTGAACAATATATGTTACGTATTTTCATTACTTCATCATATTACCATATAGTGTGAATGATTCATTTTTGTAACGTATTTCGTGTCATGGTGAAATATGATTGAGTCAGAATTTCTTAAAAAATAAAAAATTCGCCACTCTCTATTTGACACTTTATGTGTATGTAAACCATTATATAACTTCATTATATACAAGTAGTATTATTCAATAATTTAATAATCCTCAAACATAATTACTGACACATACCCGAGTAGTTAAACGGATCTTCCAAGTGTTTCAAGCATCTTTAAGCACTACGTCCTACAATGCAAAACTCACAACTGTTAATACAATGTTTAGTGTGTATGATAGTGTACATGCATGCTAGAGTACCTTCTTTGGATCCCAAACCCTTATAGTGAACTTCCACGGAGAATAGACAATCATGTATAACCGCAATCGATCATCTACGATATCCACACAAAAAAGATGGATCACATATAACTATTATACATTGATATGTGTCAGCCACTACACAGATGTAGCTCAAAGTAGTTTCCACCCAGAATAGTCGTGATCAGTAAATACTTATCTCAATACACTGTGGAGCGTTCCAAAACTCAATGCATAACATATATATCCATGGTCCATATCGCAACTTAGTGCTCCGAGGTCACCAGTTGACACGTAGGTATGCATTACCGTACAATATCTAATAGTCAATATCACATAGTAACCAATAACTCACATTGAAACAATTGCACATAGTACCACGAGTAAATCACTTATGCATAGACCTACTTGCTGTGCATTGAGGTTGAAAGCATCATAACTTACATCCTATAATTGAATTACTGTTAAAACCTACATAAATTATATGTTAAAAATGTGGATGCCACCTAATTACAGATCAATTTAGGGGTTAACAAGAGACTAAAATACCAAAAGTACGATTTTCAGGAGTTCTAGGGAGTAGTGTGACACCATGGAACGAGGGTATCGACACAATCCTCTCAAGTAAACATTATCGTAGAATTTTCACTTCCGAGGGTGCCCCATTTCGAGGGAAGCATTTCACTGTCTTTTTATGATTTTTTACATATTTAAAAAATAATTATAATAATTAACTAAAGATAAGTTCTCTATTTTTCAGTGTGCAACAAGTGCACAAGGGTCTTTCAGAAGAAAAAAAGTACTTGATGATAATTTCAGCATATTTGCTGTTGTGGGAGTCAAAATAAATCCACATTATTAGCAGAAACTAATGAAACAATTGAATTCCTAGTGTGAACAGATGGACCAATATTACAATACAAAAGACAACATTTGACATAGGATATTTGGCCTAAAGCAAGCAGAAAATCTGCAACAAATTAAGGTGGAGCCCTTGGTAGGTTCTTTTATAGCCCGTGACACTCTCATCCAAGAGAGTGACTTGCAAACTGGAAAATTCCAAGATCAAAGAACTGGCAAAAATAGAATAAAATAAGGTTTAGTTAATGCCTACTTGATTCTTCATAATTTGTTTCTCTGAATTGTTTGTTCTCCGACAAAAATTCATTACCTAATGTGTTTTAAATGAGATTGCAATATTGAAAGTCTAGTTGGTACTAGAATTGATTTCGATTAGTGCAACTACTGAACTTTTATTTTATTCAATTTTTAAGCCCCTAATATGAATGGTTTTTGTTTAATTCGTATTTTTATATAGTTAGATCTACACGAAGATGTAAAATAATAAGATCTTTTACAACTGTCATAGGGCATGTTATATTGTTCTACTCCTTGTGATATGTTCTACCTGAAAATGTGTAATCGAGATAATATCACTCTTACGAAGAAAACTATCTTCAACAAAAAATGTAAAAACTACTTATGTCAATCTGTAATTAATCCGCAATTCACGTCACTGTATATTCTCATTTTGGATAAATTTCATCCGCAATCATTGAACTTTCAGTGAAATTTTAATTGGGTCATTGAACTTTTTGTCTAAATTGAGTCACCGAGCTTCAATTTAGGTTCAAATTTCACCTCCATGTAGTCATATGTAGTCACCTAACATCCAAAAATTGACGAAAATTACTTAATTGGTGACATACAGTAACTGATCTTTCACATAATTTTTACACAGTATACTAAAAATAAAAATGCTTTAAAACAAAAATTAGTAAAATGTCTTTAGATTGAAAGTTTAATAGACGTGCTTTTTTATTTTAACAATTTTTTGAAATGTCATCATGATAAGTGAGCATGTCACTATGTGATTAAGTGAAAGATGTGTTGCGGCGTAATTATCTAGTAAATAATTTTTATCAATTTGGGAGATAGTAGGTGACAAAGTAGTGACGACAAATGAAATTTACCATCTCATTTCTTGTTTTATCTATTTTGGCATATCCACACATCCATACTTGTATGCTCAGTACTGCTACTACTTTCATTTTGATAACGATGAATCTCACATCGATTGTAAATAAAATATTTAATAAACACATAAGGGTGTGTTTTATCTTAATAATAGCTTTTCAAGAGGAACGTTTAGTCACTACATGGTATCAAAGTTCGTATGTTCAAACAAGTAATTTAATTAGTTGAGTTAAAAGAGCCATCAAATTTTCAATATTGTTATTCTCAAACGAGCTACTATCTTACAGAATTAAGGATAAATTTCACACACATTATAAAATTTCTCAATGTCATACTTCTTGCTAAGAGAAAAAAGAAAATTAATTATGGATTACACTTTTATCCCGCACGAGATATTGGCTTTATATAAAGGAAAATGCTTATTGTACGTTACCGTTTGCATAATACCAATGCCTAGCTTTTCAGCACATTTTTTGATATGGATTATAATGGAGATTATCTAGCCACAAACAAATTCGATTATATTGATTCGGATTGTCGATCGTGCCAAAAATTTAACATATAATTTGGATGTTAAGACGTTAAACTACTATATTTGAAATCATAACGATCAAAAGAAAAATATTGATACCAATTGGTAGGCAGGCTCAATGAGGAAAATGGTACGTAACAACAGATTTTTCAAAACATATGAAATATCCTGCCAGCTAAATACTTGAGGCAGAATATTCTTTATTCATTCTATTAACATCAACTCACAAGAATCATAATTCATGCAGTCTATAAAAGGCTAATTCCTACTACAAACTCTCCATCCCAGAAAAAGAAACCCTTTTATCTTTGATCAGACAAATTTTAGTCACAAAAATGGCTTCAAAGAGTAATACCTCTATTGCTTTGTTCCTTTTGATCAACTTATTATTCTTTTCCTTGGTCAATGCATGGTCTCCAAAGCCACCAACACCAAGCAAAGGCAAGTGTCCTAGAGACACCCTAAAACTCGGCGTTTGCGCTGATTTGCTTAATGGCCTTCTCAATATTACCATTGGTACGCCCCCGAAAACTCCATGCTGCAGCCTCATTGAAGGCCTTGTTGACCTTGAGGCCGCAGTTTGCCTTTGCACAGCCATTAAAGCCAACATTTTAGGCATCCACCTTGATATTCCTCTCTCCCTTAGCTTGCTTCTTAATGTCTGCTCCAAGAAGGTTCCTAAAGGCTTTATATGTGCTTAGCCGACTTTCGAGTTTTCCTTGATCTCCTTTCCTTTGCTTGATTAATACGTAGATTGTTACAAGGTAATTTGTCTTGTTTCCTTTGTAACAGTGGTGGTGTGATATTGTGTGTTGAAAACGAATAAACTTCTTCGTGTAAAATCAGTTGACAGTTCTTGCTTGTGTGCTAGTCGACGCGAGCAATGAAATATAATTCACTTTTATTTTGTTTATATGTTAGTAAGTTCAAAAGAAATTAACTTCTTCATAGTCAAGTTGACAGAATCTGTTGTTGGTGAAGCTAAAAAAAAAAAAAGAGTGTTATATAGATCGCCAAAATTAATGTTATTTTTTATTTTACTTTTTCCAAGATTGCGGTTATTTAAGGTTCTAAAATGTTTCCGGTAGGAAGCTCACTAATTAGCAAATCAGGACAGTATAAATCGGAGAAATTAGAAAAATAAAAAACAAAAAGCTGAGTACCAAACAGTGATGTTAGACACCATTGATACTAATTACTAACGTTCAATTTTAGGAATGTGTAATTAAAAATAGATTTTGATTAATTTATAAATATAATTTTTTTTGTTAAAAGAGTATTATGCATGGTGAACTTTTATTTTTCTACATAAATTTAAGCAATTATTAAGTATTTTATTTGTATTAAAGAAACTTCAAGAAAGGAATTGTAGTATATAACCTGATGAAAGCAGTCCAATACAATTAATTTTGATAATCATATCTGGAAAATATGATTATGGATTATGTTTTAAGAACACAAAGTATAATAACTTAATAATCTTAACACAATCTGGGGCCAATCCAATTGATTTTGATAATCATATCCAAAAAATCTGATTATGGATTATGAGCACAAAGTATAATAACTTAATAATCTCAACACAATCTGGTGCCAATCCAATTGATTTTGATAATCATATCTGGAAAATCTGATTATGGATTATGGATTATGAGCACAAAGTATAATAACTTAATAATCTTAACACAATCTGGGTCCAATCCAATTGGTTTTGATAATCATATCTACAAGATTAAGAACACAGTATAACAACGTCATATATAATCTTAACACTCTGGTGCTAATCCAATTAATTTTCACAATCATATCTGAAAAATCGGATATCGTGGATTATGTTTTAAGAAGACAAAATGTAATAAATTAAAAATATTATCACAATCTGATGATATCGAAAGCAAAAATCAAGTTGGGTTGGAAAACTCTTTGTGGTGCAATAATTCTCTTTATCTAAACAGTAAACACTATTAAATTACTTGCTATACTCAGATGCATGGCCATAATTATATCGTGCTCCATTTAATGCACACCCCTTTGCTACAAATTTCCATCATCAACATCTCTTTAATATAACATTTTCTCGCTAAGAAATCTACCTGGGTTTATGCAAAATGGTTTCCAAGAACAATGCCTCAGTCGTTCTCTTCGTCTCACTAAACCTTCTATTTTTTGCCTTTGTCAATGCACACAACAAAACTTGCCCGAAAGACACCCTGAAACTTGGTGTTTGCGCCAATTTGCTGAACTGGTTGATCAGAATTCGCATTGGTACCCCTCCCTCATTCAGGGACTGGTAGATGCCGAGGCAGCTGTTTGCCTTTGCACAGCCATTAAAGCTAATATCTTAGGA
>CAIGRT010165791.1:0-24287 GCA_903798405.1 Fraxinus platypoda | reverse complement strand
TATTCGTCATTTCACAATTTTTATTAAGAAAATTGACGAAATTGGTACTCTGCATTAAATGTTTCAAACAGGGGCCTTCTGTGTTTTCAATAGATGGGAGGATTTTGCTCAGCATGTCTAATAGATAGGGGAGTGCTGCAATCAGCCAAAAATAAATATTATTCGGTTTAAATTTTACTTAACCGCGGAAGATTTGACAAACGCGTTCTTAAATATTCTCCTCAAAAAATTTGACGCTACAAGAAGCTCTCTCCCCGCATCAGAACTAGATGCTTTAATTTCGGTTCTGCCTGATCCCAACGCTAACGGGTCTTCGATGGTGGTGAACTTGGAGAATAACACTTCTGAATTACCATCGGAGTCATCAGCTGGAGTGCCAAAAGATCGCAGACGGGAGGCTCTGGGTAACCTCTGCGTTCTTCCCGATGAAATATTGTGTGAAATATTAATATCTCTCACGCCGCTCGATGTCGCTCGCCTCTCTTGCGTTAGCAGGTTTACTTTTTCATTTTAATTATTCATTTTCTTTTGGTCTTCTCGATTCATTTTAGTTTTCTAGTTCTGATTGCCATGGAAATTATGAAACGTGGAAGATATGATCTATATTGGGTTAGAATTAAGACTAAAAAAAAAAAAAAATTGGCCAATGAAATTGATCTGGAATACATTTAATTAGTATATGTTTTCTTTTGGGTGAAAAAACTAATATGGAAAATTAGCCATGACTAATATGGAATTTCAACAAGAAATGGAAACATAATAATAAAGAGTTAGAAAGAGAAAAACCAAGCTTCAGGTGTGGTACGCTAGTGCTTAGTATAGTTCACCTCGACATGCATATGCTTAAAATTCTTAAACTCAATAAGAAACTCATGGTGAGGAAAATGAATGTAAATCCATGAAACTTGTTTGAATTTTCTACCAAACTCATTTATTTGATTTCTTGAAAATGATGAATTTCAAACAAATATTTTTCCTTAGCTTCCAAAAACAAAATGTTTTTTATGCTTAATATGACTGTTCCTTTTATGCAATTCTCCATTTGCTTAGTACTTCTCGCGTGCAGCGTGATGTATATACTGTGCAATGAGGAGCCTCTCTGGATGAGTCTCTGCCTGAACAACGTAAATCGTCATATTGAGTACAAAGGCTCATGGAAGAAAACAGCTTTGCATCAGTATGCTTTTAGAATCCCTTTTTCTATGCTAATTCATGATTAATTAAAATTTGAAAGAAGCTGACCCTTTCATCATATCGGGTGTTCACTTTTGGTCTTAGACTGGATTTGCCCAATCAATATCATGAAGCCTGCAAAAGACCATTGCACTTTGATGGTGAGTAACTTAATAATTAGTGTTTTTGGACTATGCTCGAGGTGTACCTACTTATTTTGATCTGGATGATAATGTCGCCCCATGCAGGATTCAATTCCTTGTTTCTATATAGGAGGTTATATCGTTGCTATACCTCGTTAAATGGATTCTCTTTTGATAGAGGGACTGTAGAAAGAAAAGAGAACATCTATTTAGAAGAGTTTCAGAGAGAGTATGACGGTCGGAAGCCGGTATGTCAGTCCTTCCATTATGACCAATTATTGAATGGGAAGTATTTTAGAAAAATACTAATTATTTCTCATGAGAAGATGTGGATCATTTTGATTGCATCAGACAATATTTCATTTATTTTTACTTTCACACGATCCAAATGAATTAATTTTTCAATGTCTTGTAAAACAGCTATGCGTACATTTCATAAATATTTCTTATTTTCATTTCAATCCTATTTTCAATTATGGTTATTTAACAACAAAGAAAAATGAAATAACAAGGAAACATCCCACAGAAAATTTTCTGATTATCACTCTCTGATCTTTTGTTTGCTTGACTATTTTTAAAGGGGTTCACTTCATTCACATATTGCTACTTAATCTGTCACAGGTTTTAATTGGTGGCTTGGCTGATAATTGGCCAGCAAGAAAATCATGGACAACTGAACAGTTATTAGCGAAGTATGGAGAGACAAAATTCAGATTATCACAGAGGAGTTCTCAGAAAATAACTATGAAGTTTGAGGATTATTTGTCATACATGCAAATTCAGCACGATGAGGATCCTCTATACATTTTTGATGAGAAGGTGTGTTGCTTGAACTATCTATTCAGAAAACAGTTTGGATTTTTATTGTGTTGAACAACTTTGGAAGTTCTATTGTTACAGTTTGGGGATTCTGCACCTGACCTATTGAAGGATTATAGTGTTCCCCATCTATTTCAAGAAGACTATTTTGACATATTGGATAGCGAGAAACGACCACCTTTCCGATGGCTCATAATTGGACCTGAGAGGTCTGGTGCCTCTTGGCATGTTGATCCAGCTCTTACTAGTGCTTGGAATACTCTCATTTCTGGCCGTAAAAGGTAAAGCTCAATCTGAGCGATATATCTTCTTGTTATCCAATGCTTCTGAACGCATTATATTGGTAGTGTTTAAAAATGCAGAATTGGGTACAGAGGCTCGTAAGCTTCGAGACGCTTTGCTGCAAACAAACAAACAAGTCAAGAAAATATAAAAATACAAAAATAAGCATATAATAAGCTCTAAACAAACTTTACAACTGACAACACAATATAACAATTTATGTATAAGTTGCAAACAAACAGAGAATAATTCAATAAAATAGCAAATGGAAGAGAAGGCAAGCAACACAATGCTTTATGTCTGCATGGGAAAATAAATTTATTACTGATTCATTAAAATCTTATTTCTGGTTTAAAAAAAATAAAATCTGTTTTCATCTTAAATGTTCTTATAAGTAGTTTGATAATCATTAATCAATTAATCCTTCACTGGGAAGTAAAAGATATTACAAAGCAAACTTTAGTCGTTTATGGCACTCGGTGCTCAACAAAACTTATGGTGACGTTATTGAGTTTTTCTTGTTATCACTTATTTTATTCTCATTTACAGCTTCTTTATGATTAACCTACAGAAGTTGGACTTTCAAAGCTGGTTTGACAGAACAAAAAAGTGGGTTTTTAACATTAGCGTGTTCCAGCCATTATTACTAAGGAAAAATCTGAGACGTGCACCCTAAGGCTTATGCCTCAATCAGGAGAGGAGTAAGCCTCATGAGGCTGCTTAAATATTAACACCTCTAGGTTTTTTGTGAGGCGCGTCCTATTATTGCCTTCTTTAACCATGTATATTGGTGATGTTTGGAAAAAAATATAATCACCCTCGTGAGATAAGTGTATCGAAATTTGTTTGGCATCAATGAGTCCAAGTCTAAAGTCACTATAGAATCCGAATTTATAAAAGTTCTCGTGTACCTTAATCATGCTAGGCTTTTGCCAGTTCAAGGTTTCTGACCGGTAGCCGGCATAGGGACGATGCCGGTGAAATCAGAATGTGGAGGTTTTAGGGGTGGATTCGGGTCATAGGGTGGTGGATTCTCCGTAGCGCTATTTTCGCCAGGGCAATTAGAGAGAGAAATTTTTTAATAAAATCATATCACAAAATAGAGTTGGAGTAATCGTTATGTCAAACTTGCACCTTATAATTGTTTGTCTATTACATGGAATAGAAATGATCTCCTACCCAAAGTGGGTAGGATAAAACATGCCCCCCACATGTGAGCTGTGGGAAAGATATTCTACTCACCATGGGTATGAGATCATCTCCGTTACATGGAATCCCTTTAAAACTTTTTCATTTTTAAATTGGGTTTTGTTATTTGTACACAGTCCCCTCACAATGGGGGGATTACGTCTAATAAAAAATCGCGGGTCCCCCTATCGTGAGGGGGCTTGTCAACCCCCATGTACACATAGCAAAACCTTAAACTGGCAAAATAACACTTTACCAATCTCTATAACACTTTACCATTTTGGAATTTGGATATGTGAAATTGAGTCTCACAATTTGGTAGATGTGATACATTTTGGTTTGAAAAAGCCACAGGTGGATTCATAATGTGGCACAAGCTTTCAATTAATGTAGAATGATGAAAGATATATAACATCTTGACTGTGAACTTGTTTTAGAAAATTCTGCAAGTTGTTTCAACTACTGAGGTATCTTTTAGGCCAGCGCTTTCTTGCAAAATCAGTCCCAGTGTGCGGACACCTTTTTTGAATGTGTATTAGAGGGGGTTATCTGCGATGTGTAGTAGGAGAAGGTTGAAAGAAACTTCTATCAGGAAAAATATAAGCTGTCAACCTTGTGGATTATTTTTTGGCATCGGCATTTCAACCTTTTTAAAGTAATTAATCTTCTCATTCGAGTCTATTTTTCCGTCAAGATTAGGCATATCTTTTATAGTATTGAGAAAATAAATTTTTGCGATATTTTTTTAAAAAAAAAGGTTCTCTGCCTATGTATTCCATTTCATGGAACACAGCAGTATGTTATATCAGACTTCTTATTTTTGTAACTAAGAATAATGGCCTACACGCGACATCTTTAAGTTGCCGTATCTCACCACCAACTATGAACAACCAATAAAATTGATATCTTCTATATTTGAGCCTCTCTTCATTTACCCAAACCATGTACAGTGCAAACTTGTTGGACTGAGTGTTCCTATTTACACAAGTAACAAATGTATATAAAGTATGAATCTTGTTCAAATATTTAATTTATTACATAAAGGAATGTCTCCTTTCAATTCATTCCTGAAAGTGCAAACCTGAAAAGTAGTTAAGTACTACCTATAACTTTCTATCTAGAGCCTAGTCATATCATGTGTTATACATCGTGATTTTTCAATAGGTGGGCGTTGTATCCTCCAGGGAGAGTTCCTTCAGGAGTGACAGTACATGTAAATGAAGAAGATGGCGATGTCAATATTGACGGTCCATCATCATTGCAGGTACTAAATATAGAGAATAAATATATTCAGTTACTGAGAATTGTTTCCTATTTTTAATTATTTCTTCACATCCTCATTTCCTTTTAGTGGTGGCTGGATTTTTATCCCCTTCTCCCTGATGCTGAGAAGCCTATAGAGTGCACCCAGCTTCCTGGTGAGACAATATTTGTTCCAAGTGGATGGTGGCATTGTGTACTAAATCTGGAGACAACTATTGCCGTGACACAAAATTTTGTGAACTCAAAAAACTTTGAGTTTGTATGTCTTGACATGTCCCCTGGTTATCGTCATAAAGGAGTCTGCCGTGCTGGGGTTCTTGCCCTTGATGAGGGAAGTTTTGAAGATCTTAACAAGAATGTGTTATGCTTGGATAATAAATTGAGCTCCTCTGACCCGACCAGGAAAGAGAAGCGGCTCAGGATGTGCCAACCCTTAGAGGATTCAAAAAATGAAAATGATACAAATAGTTTGTCTAAATATCATGGTCTGGGTAGCCTGGAATTTTCTTACAATATAAATTTCTTAGCTATGTTTCTGGATAAAGAGAGGGACCACTACAATTCTTTATGGGCCTCAGGCAACTGCATTGGACAGCGAGAAATGAGAGAATGGTTATGGAAGCTCTGGCTTGGAAGACCAGGGCTCAGAGACCTAATATGGAAGGTAGGACTTATTTTTGGTCAATTCTTTACAACTGGATTTTGGAGGTGTTTACCTTTTGCTGGACTTAATAAACGTGATAAACAACTGAGCTTAGATTTAGATCAAATGTCTTGGAGACCTATACATGACAGAATCTATGAGATTCAGTTTTCGAATACAATATTAGTCCTAATTATCTCGGTGTGTCCCCGTTGTCAAAACAATATGTCCAGGATTTTATTTTTCAGTTGGCTTTGGTTGCCGAAAACTGGTCTTTATGCTTGAAATCTGTTTTATCATGACGTTTAAAGAAATACCATATTTCATGACTATCGTGTTAGATTGGATTAGATCCATAATGGTAATCATATTTGTGATTATAGTTTACCTACAACAGTGTTTGTCCATGTAACTCAATAATAACTTCTAGCATCTAATGTCACTGCACTCTGGAACGGTTCAGGGAGCCTGTATTGCACTAAATGCTGGAAACTGGTTCGAACGAGTGGGAGAAATTTGTGCCTTTCATGGGTTGCCTTCACCTCTTCATGATGAGAAACTTCCTGTTGGCATGGGTAGCAATCCTGTAAGTTTTATGCTAAAAATTCTGCTTGGAAATTTCTTTTCTTGATGAATAAATATATTTATGTGGACATTTTAACTTTTGATGTCCAACTTTGCTTAAAGGGAAAGCATAGGACCTTGTTTAATCATATTGGAGTATATACCAAAATATATTTTGCAACAAAAAGCATTTGTTTTGTATTTATTTATTTAGTTATTATTACTGTTCCTATCATGTTTCTCAGGGGTGTGTGGTGTAGATGAGTTATAATATTCAACTAATATAAGCACATAATATTTGGACAGGTTTATCTTGTTGCGGATTATGCAATAAAAATATTTGTTGAAGATGGACTGGAAGCTTCTCTTTATGGTTTGGGGACTGAGGCAAATGTCACTGCTCTCTAGTTTAGCCTGTAGACTACTCTTTTTTATCTACTTTTCCCTAATTATCACCTCGAATTTACTCTTTTCCAGCTTGAATTCTATAGCCTTCTACACAAAGTGAACTCCCCTTTGAAGAATAACATTCCTGGCATTTTGGCAAGTGGGATTCTCCTTTTTGAAAATGGATTGTATACAGTATTGCCTTGGGATGGCAAGTGCATACCAGAGGTGATTGCCAACTGCAATTTCATATCAATGAAACACAAAAAAATTGATTATCCATTTGGTGTATGGAGCAAGAAGCAATTTGAATGTCAAAATGCTGGTATGTTACCATGCAAATCAGGAAATTCTGGAGAATGCTCTCTAATATGGCCGTATATTGTGACAAAAAGATGCAGCGGGGAAATATATGCTGAGCTGTATGTATTTACTTTTAAGCATTTGCTATTATTGTTTTAAAATGTATAGCCCGTGTTTTGGGCTCAAAGCGGCTGGTATGCAATTTTCAGCTGACTCTGATGCTGCTTTGATTTGTAGAAGAGATACACTCCCGTGGGAAGATACTTTAAATTTGGCTTCTTTCCTGGGAGAGAAGCTGCGTAACCTTCACCTCCTGCCTTGTCCATCTTCTAATGCTTCATTACTTACAGTTGGAGAGCAGATAGAGCTGCCCCATGATAATAGGTTTATGGAGATTGCTGCAGATAAGATTCACATTACAGCAGAGTGGAATTTATTTATCAGCACTCTCAACAGGAAAAGAAAGGATCTCTCAGACCGCCTGACTAAATGGTATGAAAAGTTTGCTATTATCAATTTGTTGATTACAAGAAGTTAATACCAATGTTTTGAAACCCTGTCTGGGCATTGGACCCTCTCTCCAAGCCTAACATGTTAGTTTCCCACCATAGGGCTTTCTATCTATAGATCGAGCCATTACCAAGTAGCTGATTCTTTCACAACAGGAACAGGCAAAGGGTTAGACTGGTATTTGAAAATAATAAAAATATATATTAATTTTTACATATCTACTGCATCATCTCAGTAAATTTAAAAAGGTTGGACCGAAATTTTTTATTATATAATAGAGGTTATTCATTTATAGAGGATTAACTTATCATATTAGTCAAAATTGAGACTCAAAAAGAAATTTTATTATCACCCAGTTTGGTACCGATTAAAATCTAAATTTTAATTAACAATTAATTTTAACCACATATTTTTTGGGTCCCACAACTTTTCAACCACCTGTTTCATCAACTTCTATAAAAATCTGATTTTAATCCCCTCCAAACAGGGGCTATATAATAGAGTTTATTTATAGAGATTATAGACCCAAAAATTGGATAGAGATCAAGATGTTGTAGGGCCGGCAGCTGACTCTAGTGCCCCCCGAACCGTGCGAAATCCAGCGGATAATGTGCCGAGTGATTCTCTGCCTGGGGTGGGGGTGGGACCGTACAAATTTATTAATTAAAAGAGGTACTAATTTATCAATTGGTTAATAATTTTTTAATTTATGAAGTGCACTTATGATGCAATGCACATACACGACCAACTAAATTTTACTAATCTAATCAATTAAATAAGCATTAACCAATTAAGATACATTAAATTAACCGAAAAATTAAATTAAATTTACCCACCTATTCGATTAAAAAAAATTTATTGTTATTGTATTCATTTAATCAAATGATTTAATGTATTAGAATGAAGATGAGCTTCATTTAAATAAACACAAACTCTTATTGTGCTCCCGAATATATCAACTGAAAATCTAGAATGGCTTCTCAATTGAAATTTGTTAAAAAATCAACCATGAAAGACAATTACACACTGGCTGAGGATGATACAACTGCTTTGGAGCCTATTAAATGCAAAGAAGCAGTAGAAGCAGCAATAACACTTCATAAGATTTTGGTACAATTTGAAAGTTCAACCCCATAGCTTCTAGGAGACATTAAGGGTCCGTTTGATTTATAAAGGTAGAGAATTGGTGGAAAGAAAATATTTTACAGGGATTTGAATTGCCTAGAAATCGTTTTACTGGGAATTGTAATTAATTGTGTTTGATTGGTATAATTTTCCACTTGGAAAATGTTGAAAGTTTGGTATCCGTTTGACTTCGTTTTTCATGAAAATTGTCAATTAAAGTGATAATTTTTTCTGCCATTGGGTCTAAAATTTGTTCAAATTGCCAAAAANAAAGTTTGGTATCCGTTTGACTTCATTTTTCATGAAAATTGTCAATTAAAGTGATAATTTTTTCTGCTATTGGGTCTAAAATTTGTTCCAATTGCCAAAAAGTAAAAAAAAAAAATCTGAAAAAAAAAATTTATCATACCGAATATCATTCGTTTGGCTTTATTTTACATGAAAATTGTCAACAAAAGTGAGAAAATTTTTTACCATTGTATCTAGATTTTTTTCTAATTGCCAAAAAAAACAAAAAAAAATAAAAAAATAAAAAAAAAGGAAAGGAAAGCTAGAAAACAAAAAACCAGCCAACCCATAAGAAAATAAATTCCTTTCACGCATGGAAAGGGGAGCGTGGCTGAGGAGGTGAGAAAACCATTTCTTGGAAAAATGAACACCATCAAACACTACAAAAACATGGAATTGGAAAAACTTTTCCCTTTTCTAAGGAAAATGAACACTATCAAACACTGCCTAACAAAAATTTGAGATGAAATCCAACTAGAATTAAATAGTAAGGAAAAAACGACAATCGAGTTATATTTCAAGAAAATATCATAGTTATTAATATACATATTTTTTAGCAAATTATGGTATGAATGGGACAGTACATTTATATAGATGTTTTCAGAAAATATTCTCTTATCATTTTATCAAAGTTACTAATTTCTCCTATTGGCCCAAGTCGGGGTTTGAAAATTAATATAAAATAGAGGTTTTGTATTAATGCTTCATAATAGGCAGCAAATATATGTTTAACTGGAATAATGGTGGACGAGTTAATCTCTAATCTGGTTTTCTTTTGAAACTTGCTTATGATTTTTAAAGCTCTGCAGGGGTTGAAAAAATTCCTGTTAGATATCTGATTTCCCTGCCTTCAATTTGCAGGGGTGATCCGATTCCTTGCAAACTGATTGAGAAAGTTGCCGAATACATTCCTCATGACTTTGCAGAATTTCTTGATATTTTTGAGGTTGATCCTAGTTCTTTCTATTCAATTTTTGCAGCTGTTTTGTGGGATTGTTTTCTCTTGTATACTTGGAATTTTTGTCAATTGATGTTCATGTGGTGATACCTAATTTTCTTTCTGGTTTTTACAAATGAAAAGGAAGTTTGCAAATCTTGCACCTGGGTACACTCGGATGTGATGGATGACAATATCTACATGACACAATGTTCCTCAGGAGGAAGCACTTATCATTTGCCAGCAGAAGATGGTTATGTGAACTGCTACAGTAGCAACAGTGGACAAAAGCACTCTTGGCATCCTAGCCACATCCTTGATTTCAGTAATTTATCAATTGGTGAGATCTTTTGCTGTTTCAAGTTTTGCGTGCTTAACTAACTTTTTTGTTATTGATAAGAGAGTAGATTGAATTGTGCAATTATATGTTCTTTATGGAACCTCGCCCGATGTCCATGTTCAGAAAAATCATAGTGGATTCAAATTTATCCATCCTACTTCCACTTAAATGAACACAAAAAATGAAGACATTAACCAATGAATATAAAATATATCAGTTCAAAAGTCACATTGAATTGGATTGATTTCTCAATGGAATGTACCATGAAAAATAAGAAACTATTTGGGTGGACTTGTATTGACAGGAGAATTTTAGAAGAGAAAAAATGATGAAGTTCGAATCTAGATTATGAAAAAGAAAATGAAAGGCTAACAATGGATGATGGTTCACCAAGTTTTATGCAGTAGTGGGATAGGTATGCTGTAGGAGTAATTGTTAACCCTAAATTCTTAGATTTGGAAAGCATCTATTGTCATGCAAATCTATCTTTCAGAAAGAAACAATAGCCTCAGAGTTGTCTTTTATCCAGAAAGAAATTTTTATAAGCTCTTCAAGTAATCAAGACATTGGACTCTGAGATGGTGGGTTTTTGGGTACAACGGGTTAGTACAATACTAGGATGAACTTGGAATGTTATTTGTTATATGACTTATATCAAGGAAGTATTATATAATTCAGGAATTATCAGTGGAATATTTCGGTAAAGGGAAAACTTTTCTTCCTAGACTGCATATTTTTGCCTATCATTCACGGAAGACATAAAGGAGAAGGATTTGAAATTGGATATGGTCATGTGTTTTGATCTCGCTATAACAGTTATAATGGAACATTCAACCAGTATAGGTATGTTGCTGGTATATTGGAGGAAGCCGATGTGTTTCAATTGATTTTTATTTATTTGTTTATTTCTTTGTTAGTAAATTTTACTTCAATATTTAAGTTATAGAATAAGATAGTGACCAACTATTGCTTGAATAGTTAAAATTGAGTGATGTAAAGTTCTGAGCATCTGACTGAACATCATAGCTGATGCATCTAGTGATGGGATGAAAAGGAAGTTATTGAAAAGCCAAGCTGCTTCCTCCAACCTAAAATGGTCCAATGCATACTGTTTACCCCCGCCCACGGTCTTGGAATCCCTCCCTTGGTGCTTGACATGTGTGAACCCCTTCTCGCGATCTTCGTGATCCATATCATGGGCTAATGAAACCTGAGTTTCTTTTCCAATATAGATAAACTTCGATATAAGAATATAGGCAAACCACATTTCTCTATGTCCTTGTCAATTCAACACCAAAACTTAGCTTTTTTCTTCATTTGATTTTGAGGAGGATGAGTTTTAATTACATTTGTTGCTGAATTATTCAATGAGTTTTTTTTTTGGGACAGTCGGGCTTTGATTAGGAAAGAGACCTCGATATTCAGTTGCACTAGAAAGAAGGCAAATGTGAAAATTACAAATATATTTCCTGACCACTAAGTACTTGTAGGCGATTTAGAATATTAGGGGTTAACTTTTGAGCTGTGAAGCCCTTTCAGTGTATCTTCTTTTTCTTCTTGACTTTCAGATAGGTTAGATGTTTATTTGCATCTTTAGCTGAAGGTCATTATTCAGTAATAGTTCCCATTCTAAAGATAGAAAGAGAAGCCAAAAGACATGCTCGGAGGGTTGTGCTTCCTTGTGAAGAAAGGGAGCTAACCAGTTGCCTGATTAACCAGATAAAATATTTGAAAAAAATTGTTTTTTGTGGTTTGACATCTTTCATCAATTAATGATTTTACGTTGTACCACACAACCATAACTTGAGTTGGGCATGGTTTGTGCTTCACAGATTGGACCTTCAAAAATCATGTACCTTCTCCCTTTCTCCATTTCTCAACATAAAAGATGAAAAAAATAGGCAAATATATGTTGTCAATATCTGTATTCTTAAGCTGCAGTTGTTGGTTTCTTTTACTGATTGGCTATATTACCTATCATCTGCGAAATCATGTCTTTCACTTTTGCTTTCTGATGACTGTGTAATTGATTCTGTTTTTCAGGGGATCCCATACTTGATCTTATTCCAATTCATCTGGATATCTTCCGAGGTGATTCCCGTCCCTTGAAGCAGTTCCTTAAAAGCTATGGACTTGCATTGGGGAGAAAAAAATCGCTGAATGATTCGGTTGAAGACAATAGGTTTCATCGACTCTCATACAGAGCAATGTAAGTTGAAAATCTTTTGACCACCTCTGTAGCCTCATTTCATTAAGTTGAAAATGTTTTGCCTGCTTAGAGGATTTTCTGTCTCTGTTTCCAATATTTCCTTGTAAAATATTTCAACAAGTTCCAACTCTTAGTATTTTAGGTTTCATTTTCAAATGAGATTGGGAATCCATGAGCCCATGTATCGCTTTCCATGAAGCATTTCATTGCAATATCCTCATCTGTGTTTCAGTCAGTATTCTCAATTGTCATAATTACTTGTGTTTACTTCGATTTCTGGTTATATGCTAAGAAAGGTTGAACAGGATGTAATCATGCTTGCATGCACTTTCATGTTGTTAATCTCGTTTCCCCATTTAGTGTTTCCTTGTATTATTGACAAAAATCTATTGGAATGTATATGCATACAGGTGCTACTGTATTCTACATGATGATAACATTCTGGGAGCTATTTTCAGCCTGTGGAAAGAATTAAAGATGGCAAATTCTTGGGAAGAAGTTGAGGAAACAGTTTGGGGGGATCTAAATCATTACACAGCCGGCTTCTGATTGACGAGTTTATATCATTCTATCATTGCATAATTATTTCTGCCAACTCCTACCTACACTGTACAATTTTCTCATAGCGTGAAGTTTCACTAGAGAAAACTGGAAATTTTAGTGTTATTTCTAAATTCTTGCACATTTATAAATGAGCTCATCAAGCTATATGTTATATACACTAGTTGAATTTGGTAGACAATTGTCATGTAATTTTTCTTTAAATTATAGTTTGGATAGAGGATAATGTCAAACTCCTAAGTTCAGGTGAAAAGGCTTGAAACCGTTTCGTCTTCAATGGACTTCCCATAAAAAAACCATGGGTACTTATGATAGATGCTTTGATACAAACATAACAAGAAAATTTATGCATAAATCTTATTTATTTGTTTATTATTGAATCCATAGTACTAGGAGAATGTGCTCTCAGGGCATTAACCCTAACAGGATTTCTCAGGGCCTAATTATTTACATAACTAAATTGTAGTTACATTCTAACAGATCTCTTGTAGAAGCATTGTTTGCATTCAAATTGTTTTGTAAATGGGACAGTTGTCTACATGTGAATCAGAATCTACTTGAATCATAGATTAACTTGGCTCATCATTTCAAAAAGTAGCCTGAAATCAGAATTCTTATGCTAATGCTTTTTGGAGCAGCCTTCCTTATCCTTGAAGCAGCAAATGGGTATGACCCTCTGACCATTCTCCTACTACTTGCCCTTGCGGCTGTCTTATTTTGCATTTTCTTGGTGCATGTAGATCTTCCACCATGGTCTTCACTAAAATGCTTTCAGTTTGAACTTGAAAAGAAGTTGCCTTGCCTTTCCCCATCCTTGATCTGCCGGCTCATCTTCATCTCTTCAATCTGCGTTGTATTTGCATGCGAACAAGCCCATTAACTACCGACTTGTATGTACTGTGATGAGGAGGTAGATTCATTCAAGCAAAGTAGTTGCATTTATCAGTTCGACCATAGTATCTCATGAAACCTTCCGAGTCCATGAAGCCTTCGTAACAAACAATTGTCCACAATGACACACAACTCCTTTATAATTCTAAGATGTTGCTGATGAAATATTTATCGTCAAGATAAGAATTTTGTTTGGAGGGTTAGAATTGTAAATTTTCTTTTGGACGATTGTGAATTGGATTTGGGGATGTGTTCACATTCACACGAGCAAATGCGCATTTAATTCTAGAATAAACATGCCACATAAAAAAATTGTCAATCATGTGGACATTTCCGTCGAATGGGAGTGTAATGAATTTCAAATAAGTGATGGATATGTAATCATTTGAATAACACAGTCAATCATTTTTTGGTAACACTGAATCAGTCAACAAAGTGGGCAAAAAACGATGTACAAGTAAATAAATCCTCTGAACAATTAAGTGACCAAAGGGTTACGTAGTTTATCTCAACCACAAAGTAATTTAATGATCATAGTTTGATGTGTTTTAATCCTATGTGACCATAGTTAATAAATGTATTACACGTGAATTTCGTTGGGCACATGAACATTTCTGTTCAGGGGAAATAACTAATGGTTAACCATTCGAGCAGTTGAATGAACAATTGAAAACAATTCTTTTTTTTTTTAGTGAGGAAAGGAGCAGCATTTATTTAACTCAAATCAGCGTCTCAGTTCCAGATTGTCCTTACATTCATAAAATAAAAGGGAAAACCTCTCTTTTCGAGAAACTAAACTAGTTATTCAATTTATTTTCTTGAAAATTATACTATCGGCAAATGGAAAAGATGTGGAGTGATCTAATTCTACAAGCGTGTATAATTCTGGTCATAATTTTAATGTTTCTGATCATACAAGAAGTTCCCCAGAAGCTATTCACGAAGCTCCGTCTCTTCAGCCGTCGAGCCAATCTCCAAGCCAAGCGCCACTTCGTTCGCGGCGCCCAGCTCCTCTCCCAGGCCAGATCCTCCAAAGACCATTCTAGGTCTTCCTCCCTAGCCAAAGAAGCCGAATCCGAAGCCGAGAAAGCCATCCATCTCGATCCAAAGGACGCTGCGGCTCACATTCTCAAGTCCCTGGCTCTGGAGCTCCAAGGGTTCAAAACTTCGGCTATCGACTCGCTCGATGTCGCGCTCTCTCCACTGGCCGTCAAGTCTCTGAGCGATTTGGAGAGAGGGGACGCTTTGTACAAAAGAGCCGAGTTGAGGCTTTCCGTGAGTCGACGCGGACAGGTTGACTCGGTGGTTGCGGACCTGGTTGAATCGGTGAGGCTTAACAATGATAACGCCAAGGCGTTTGGTTTACTGGGAGAGTGTTACGAAAAGAAGGGGCTGAAAGAAGAGGCCAAGAAAGCGTACGAGGATGCATTGAAGGTCCAGCCCAGCTACAATGTGGCCCAAGAGGCATTGGACCGTTTGGTTTCATCCTAAACCGGTGATACGCTGTTTTAACCTTTTTTTATTAATTTGGTTGCCATGTTATCGAGTTATTCTGCTGGGGGACGGACCCATTTATATGTGGAAAAAGTTCAAAAAACGCTGAGATTTGCTTAACTCTATCATTCAGTATTGGTTAGTAATGAGTTGCTTGCTTTAGTGCAAAAGGTCATACATTTAACTATACTATAGTATACATACAACGTGCAACGCACTTGTAGTACCATCTGCTAAAATTTGTCCTTTTTTAATTGTGTAACTAGTGTTGGTATTAGTCGAGGTGCGCGCAAGCTAGTCCGGACATTCACGGTTATCAAAAAAAAAATAAAAAATGTGTAACTAGTGGATAAAAATGTTTAGATGAAAAAAAAAGCGACATTGCTTTAGCATTGATAAGATTTTTCATGGTAAACTTATTTTAATAACGATTTTTTTATTAGGTCCGGTTTGATTGCAACGAATTCCACGAAAAATGTCACATTCGAGGAAAACGAATAGTATTTTGGCGGTTTGATTGCAACGTGGAAATAAAAATCGAATTCCAAGGTACAATCACTTTAAGTTACGTTTTCTTTGTTTTCATTGGAAAACGAATTCCTATGAGTTTGGTGAGTTTTTATTTTCCAACTAACATGAAATTGAAATTTCTTTTCACCTTTACCTATCAAACGGACCATTAGTATAATTAATGTTTTTGAGCTTGTGACCATCAGTGTAATCATTTGAAACTTGAGTGATTATTACCACAAGGAAGTTACTTCATTGATTATTGATGTAAATACTCGAGACTTCAGTGAGCTTATTAACGTAATTAACTCATACAATTAACGTGTACGGCTTACGACAAATTAAAATCAAATACAAGAGTAATATGGTTGTATGTACAAACTTTGAATAGATGCATCATTTTCATGATCGTTATTGCAATTTGCAAGTGCACAGTCTTCACAAATATCATTCTTTATAATCAAGCTACAAAAATCAATGCTATTTCGTAACTAATTGGATTATAAGTTCTCTTCTAATGAAGTCAGCTCTTAAGACTGTAACGTTAAGTTTAGTAATACGGGGTAACTGGTAACATATTGACTAGTATGGAAACTAAATTGAAGATTATAAATTCTGATTGACACAATTAAGGCCGGCTAACTCAATTGAAATTTTAATGGACATTTAGTCTATGTTTGGTTCCATTTTTTTCAAAATTCATTTTCATATAAAATAATATTAAACGTAAATTAAATATTTTTTCATATTTTTTAACTACACATTTTTTCAAAAAATCATTATTCCAAAACTCATTTTCATTCAAATTTTTATTAAAATGGATCCCCAAACAAAGGTCTATATTACCCAAAATGAAATTAACCCAACTATTTATAATTAAAATATAAAATATAAATTTGTTGACATTGAAAATTGCAGGTACAAAATTCAAGCCAACTTAACTTAAGGGAAGAGTAAAAACTTGATGGATAGTAATTTGCAAATTGCAAGTGTTAAATCACAAATGTGTTTCTTCTTTTTCAAGGAAATATTTGAAGTATGAATTGTTTGAAATCCCTCATTTTTCTTTTTTCTTCTCGAGGTTATCCCTAACCTTTTATAGGGAAGGATCTACATGCATACTTCATTTCTCTGTCTTATCAGCTACAGTGCCGAACTGAGGAAGTATATCATTGGCATGCTTGGATTGGTTAATGAGCCCGGCCTGTCAGGTCATCATGAGTTAACCTTACATGTGGTCCCCAGTAATTAATGACTTACTTAGGGAAGGAAGCTAAGGCCTACAATTGGTCGAATTTGTGGGCCCTGATGTAAGGACTTCCATATGTCACTTGTTGATTAACCGTTTGTACAATATGTAAAGAATCTTCAATCATTATGTCCCCCATTACCTTAGTAAATAACGTAGTTCGAGCTGATCTCACATATCCGATCTCATGTTAGCACGAGCTTAATGCATTTATCAAATTGTACTCAGCGACCTCGAAGGTCGGATGCCAACAGTTACCCCCCAGGTCAATGCTTGCCTAGGTGACGGACTGACCTTAAGCGCAACTGGCAAGTTTTTTCATTTCTATAATCATTACAGCAATAAATAGCATGCACAGGTGTCACACCATAACTTTTGAATGAGCTGTCATGCACGTTAAATTTCTTCTTCTAGAAGCCTCAGCGAAACGACGTCGACCTGAAGTAATTAAATCCAACCATTTATTTTCCCTCCATTCCTTCATCTAACGGTCTAGATCACACATTTTAATATTTCTTTCCTTTAAATGAATTTTACCCCCTCATTGCTCACTTTTACTTTCCTCTTTTCAGACTTTTTGCATTCTAAAACTTTTCTTCGCGTTCTTATCCATTTTCTGAGTGAGGTCGCCCATCTTCAGGTGTTCCTTTTAACGAAAATACCTTTTTTGTCTTTTCCCTTTTCGTTGATTTTTACCTCGGTTGTTTATATGAGTTCAGACAAATCGAGGGTACATTCCTGGGGTAACCAGCAGGAAGAAACAATATCTTCTTTGTCTTCTCCTTTCGCTAGTTCAGACTGTCAGGAAGTATTGACACCTATTCCCAATACTTCGGTTTACCGAGGACAAACAAATACTTCTAGGAACATGGACCAAAATCGTGAAACGGAAGAGGTTAGATCTCAGGAAGGTAGTAAGGAAAATTCTCATGAATGGGGGGCATATTCTTATAGGTCGGTGGTAACGGAGGACATGCTTGCCAGTTTAAGGGCTAAGTATAGTATTCCTAGTTCGGAGTTAGTAATACCGACCTCATTTGACCGAGCTAACACTTCGCCAACAGGATGTATAGCTTTAAATTCAGATATTCTCCATGCCGGTCTAAGACTCCCATTCCCTAGGATTATATGTAAATTTCTTTCTTCGTGGGGAATAGTTCCTACCCAACTCCGCCCTAATGCGTGGAGAACCCTAGTTGCGACCTTAATTTTGTGGGATCAATTAGGTCATCTCGAGCTAAGTGTAGCTCAATTCAATTCTCTTTTTACATTTAAAAAGGATGAGAAAAATACAGGTTGGTGGTATGCCAGCGTTAGGCCTAGGACGGGGGGTCCGTTAGTGTTGGATACTCCCTCATCGATAAAAAGTGGAAGGAGGAGTTCTTCTTTGTTCTGGGAGAATGGCAGTTCCATCCTGCCGAGGTGAATAGAGAGGATGTAGTCACTACTCTCTATCACCCATTATGTAAGTGAAAATCACCTTTGATATCTTTTCCTGCTTTCGTATTAAGTTCATCCACTAACTTTAATTTTTCCTTGCAGACTACAAGAGAGCAACCCTGAGCTCGGCCACACAAAAGCAAGTCGACGATATTAGGGCTCTCCCCAATAAACAAAGGTCTTGCAAGTTTGTGATTTCGAACACAAGCTTGTTTCAAGCAGGGCTCTTTCGGTCTTTGCCACCGACCTCAGCATCAACCCGATCTACAACTTCAATCCAACTTCTTCCCGTAAGTATATTCAATATATTCCAATTAATACGCACTTTGGACGTAGTACTGATGTTTACTGATTCTCATCTCAGATCAAGATCCAAATATGTTAGGCTACAAAGCAGCGAAGGTAGCAGCTGCTGCTAAGAGTAAAAGGAAAGAAGTTCCGGTCAAGGTCGTGAACCGACCTGAGGAGGTCAAACCTGAAGTTGAGGCTGAACAACTTTTGAAGCGGCGTCGTTCTGTGGAGCCACCGTCTAAATCCACTCCCGTCTCCTTTACAATCAACTATCACTCCACCAGTTTTTTCTCCAGTCCCTGCTACCACCGGGACTAGCTCCTCAAGGGTACAAGAAAGGTGCCCAGATTTACAAAGGCCGAATGTCGACAACTTGATAAGCTGCCAACTTGAGATACTATTGGATTTTCTCAGGGCTCCATCTCCCTCTAGGGAGTCCACCTCAGCACTTTCATCTCTCTTTAGGGAATCTACTACACTCCTTACCAGAAGCTGGAACGAACGGGATCGGCAATTTCTTACTGATATTCTAGTGGGCGAGGCAATAATTTCGACTCAGCTCCATAGTCATCGATCAATCTTATACATGATGTCTGTAGCAGAAAAGGTGATCTTTTAAGCTCAAGTGTTTCATGATTTAATTAAGTGTTTATGATCTATGACTCAAATTATTTTTCTACTTTCAAGTGAAGGCCGAGTTAGACAAGATGCCTGAAGTGAAAGATCAAGCTGTGGCGCTATTTGACAAGATGGAGGTAGAGAATGCGAAATTTGCTAAGAAGGAGATGGATTACAAAGATCGCTTAAACAAAATGGGGGTGGTGCTAAACGCCAGGTTGACCACAGAGCTCAAACTCATGGATGATAACAGAGCTCTGCAAATTTGGGAGGGGGGGAGCCACTGCTCGAGCTGAAAATGAAAAGAAAAAGGCCGTCGAAGAAAAAGCTCGGGCTGATGAAGCTGAGGAGGCTAACAAGAGGGCGGCTGAAGCTGAGGTTAGGGTTTCTAGGGTAGTACAGGAATGGAGGGCCTCTCTTGAGTTTGACGCGTTAGCTCAAGATGCTTACGTCGTGCCCTGTGAGAAATATTAAAGCACATCAATAAGGAGTGGCCGGACTTCGATACTTCTTTCCTGGTGAAGGCCTATAAGGAACAACAAAAGGAGCTTGAACAATTATCGAAGGCTGCATGAGTGAAGATCTCGTCTGCCGACGAAGATGTGGAGCACGAGTTCCTTCCTTCACAAGACCCACCAGCCTCTTAGTTTTATTTTTATTGTTTTTGGCTTTTGTCGAACTTTTGAAACTTCTTCTAGAGCTTTACTTGTAATCTTGTTTTATTGATGAATGAATGTCAGTTAATCCTTCTGTTTATGCAATACATTATTATTTCTGAAATTTTTGTAAGCTTAACGAGGAACTGCAATTTTTGTAAGCTTAGCGAAGAATGAACCTTGCTATTTCCATTTGAACTAAGTGTTTACAGTACATGCAACCTTAGTTCGGCTTGCTCTTGAGCAGGGCTTTAATGATTTACTCGTTTAGGAAATTTTTCTAAGTATTACAGCACACGCAACCTTAATTTGGCCTGCTCTTGAGCAGATCTTTAATGATTTCCTCGTTTAGGAAATTTTTCTAAGTGTTGCAGCACATGTAACCTTAGTTTGGCCTGCTCTTGAGCAGGGCTTTAATTATTTTCTCGTTTAGGAAATTTTTCTAAGTGTTGCAGCACATGCAACCTCAATTCGGCCTGCTCTATTTTTGTATATTTTCCTTTTAGCAAAACACACATTTTTATTATAGATAATAGATGTGTAATACGAAATACATTTACTTTTTACTGGAAGTATTTCTTAAGATGTTCTGCATTCCAAGGATGTAGCAGGGGTATGCCATCCATGTCTTCCAGCTCATAAGCCCCTTTAAGTAGTACTCTGGTTACTCTATAAGGACCTTCCCAGTTAGGTCCTAGAGATCCAAAGCTAGGTTCTCTTGTAGCCAGAAAACTTTTCCTTAACACCAGGTTACCAACCTCGAACTCTCGTTTCCTGACCTTCTGGTTATAGTACCTCGCATTGCGTTGCTTGTATACGGCATTCCTGATTTCAGCCTCATTTCTTCTCTCTTCTACTAGATCCAGTTCTCTTTGCAATGCCTTGTCATTTCCTTCCTTATGATACATCATCGTCCTAATAGAAGGAATCCCTATCTCAAGTGGGATGACAGCTTCCACCCCGAAAGCTAAAGAGAAAGGGGTTTCTCCGGTGCTATTCCTAGAAGTAGTGCGATAAGACCATAGCACGCTAGAGAGTTCCTCAGCCCATCCTCCCTTAAGAGCATCAAGTTTAGCTTTCAGTGTGTGCTTGATGATCTTATTAATTGCTTCAACTTGGCTATTAGCTTGATGGTGGTTTGGCGTGGAGAAGTGCTTCCGTATGCCAAATTCTTCACAAAAATTAGCAAAGCGAGTATTGTCAAATTGTTTTCCATTGTCCGTTACAATGGAATGTGGTATTCCAAATCTGCATATAATGGACTTCCACATGAAATCGATGGCCTGTTGCTCGGTTATCTTAGCTAAAGGTTCAGTCTCCGCCCATTTAGTGAAGTAATCCACTGCGACAATTGCAAACTTTGTTCCTCCTTTCCCAGTAGGCATGGGACCAATTAGATCAACCTCCCACTTGGAGAAGGGCCAAGGGGCCATTACATAGCTGAGTTCTCCTAGTGGGAGTTTTATGTTAGGAGCGAATCGTTGGCATTTATCACATTTCCTAGCAAATTCCAACGCATCCTTCTTCATGGTGGGCCAAAAGTATCCTTGTTACATTATTTTATGAACCAACGATTATCCAACGGCATGATTTCCACACACTCCTTCGTGTATTTCTTGCAAAGCATAAAGTGCCTCTTCTTTATTCAAGCATCTCAACAAAGGTACAGAATATCCTCGTTTGTAGAGAACATTGTCGATCAATGTGTATCGTACTGACCTCACACGAAGTTTTCTCTCCTCAACAGGATCTTCTGGGCATAAACCTATTTTCCAGTAGGAACTAATTTTATCCATCCATGTTGGCCTGGGGTCGGTAATTATAGAGACGATCTCTAACCTTTCAATAGTCGGATGACAAATCCTTCCTACCGGAATATTGTCAAACTCCTCTATCCCTTCGCTAGTTGCCAGACGAGCTAAGGCGTCAGCGTGACCATTTTGAGTTCGGATTATTCGTTTGACTATCAACGTTCGAAATTTTTTTGACTCTTGCTTAACAATCTGGAGATAGCTGTTCATTCTTTCCTCCTTAGCTTGGTAAGATTCGTTGACTTGATTGACCACCAATTGTGAGTCGCTGTAAATTATCAGATGAGCCACTCTCATGCCTTTCGCCATTCTTATCCCTGCTATAATGGCTTCGTATTCAGCATCATTATTCGAAGCTTTGAAGTCAAACAATAATGCTTCACAGAATATCTGGCGATTCAGACTAATCAAGATGATTACAGCCCCAGACCGAGCTTCCGTTGAGGATCCATCAACGAAGAGTTCCCATGGAGTGTCTTGTGGGGGTTCTTCTATTGGGTCCGAACTGAACTCTGCAACAAAATCGACGAAAGCCTGACCCTTGATGGAGGTGCGATGCTTATATTGTACGTCGAACTGCCCAAGTTCTACGACCCACTTAACCATCCAACCTGAAGTATCAGACTTTTGTAGCATTTGCCTTAACGGGTAGTTTGTTAGAATCTCAATTGGGTGTTTCAAAAAGTAGGGCCTCAACTTCCTTGCTGTCATAACTACAGCATAGGCCAATTTTTCCAATGTGGAATAACAGAGCTAGGCTTCATGAAGAGCTTTGCTTACGTAGTAAACATGATGCTGTATTCCTTCCTCTTCCCTAGCCAGAACAACACTAACAACATGTTCGGACACTGCAAGTTATAAAATCAGCATTTCCCATGCTTTTGGTTTTGATAGCACCGGTGGTTGCGCCAGTTGTTGTTTTAATTCATCAAAAGCGAGCTGGCATTCATGAATCCATTCGAACTTCTTTCTTCCTCGTAAGACATTGAAGAAGGGTTTACACTTGTCGGTTGACTTTGACATGAAACAACTGAGGGCAGCTACTTGCCCAGTCAAACTTTGAACTTCCTTAGGCTTCGTTGGGGGATGCATTTCAATGATAGCTCGAATCTTCCCTGGATTTGCTTCGATTCCTCGGCGATTCACAGATAACCTAGGAATTTTCCCTACCTCACGCCGAAGGCACACTTATGCGGGTTTAATTTCATTCCATATTTCCTAAGGATTTCAAACATTTCTGCAAGATGTTGTCAATGGTTCCTAGCATCCCTGTTCTTTACTAACAAATCATCAACATATACCTCTATGGTTTTACCAATGAGCTCGGCAAACATGGAATTAACTAGACGTTGATAGGTGGCTCCGGCATTTTTAAGACTAAAAGGCATCATTTTGTAACAGTACAGACCTCAATCAGTTATAAAAGCAGTGTGTTCTTGGTCCGGCTCATACATAGGAATTTGGTTATACCCTAAATATGCATCCATGAAACTAAGTAGCTCGTGTCCTGCCGTTGCATCTACCATTTGGTCTATTCTTGGTAGCGGGAAACTATCCTTAGGACATACTTTGTTCAGATCGGTGAAATATATGCACATCCTCCAATCTCCATTGTTCTTCTTCACAAGAACTGGGTTAGCAACCCATCTTGGATATTTTGCTTCGCAGATAAATCCATTACGAAGCAGTTTCTGCACCTCTTTGTTTAAGGCCTCGTATATTTGAAAGTTAAAGCTTTAATCCGAGAACAATAGCCAGTTGATTGCATATGCATAGGCTATGCAAGAACAATTACTTAAGCACAGGCCTTCGCATTCAGCTTTTCAATACTGGTCGACCACTGCATAAAACCCGGCACTTTCACCTGCATGATCTTTGAAAATTTATTAGTTTGTGTTTATCAGTTGCATTACTATCTCGAGCACAATGTAGGGGAGTCATTTTTCCCCCCTATCCAATTTGTGTTTATAAGCCTAATACAATAAAGTTGCAAAAAACTGCAGCTCAAGTCAACCATTAGTTTTATAGTTACAATTAAAGTATAGTATAATGTCCTAAGAAAGAGGCCAATCTAAATATATTGAACTAGCATAACAATTAAAGCATCAAACCCCACTTCATATGGCACTCGCGGATCTCCCGTTTACATTCTCCATTCCCATACCTATAGCAAAAGGAAGATTAGTTGACGACAATTGAGCATAATAATTGATAGGCGCATAATAATTTTTGAGCCCTATTTGGAGCTACGAATGGAGCATAGTCTTAGAAGTAAAAACAATTTCAATTTACCTGATATCTATCTCCATATTTGTTATTTCAACGTCATAGGTTTGCGCCATTGTTTGTGTTTATTCCTTCGCAGATTTTACAGTAGATAAGTGCATTATAAGGGTGCACGTTTCATGTTTTCATAAAATTTAAAGTCTAAATCATGCTGCTCAGTATCTATAGAATCAAGCTCCAAAAAATCCCAGAGTCTGGCAACTTGAAATTTCTCAATCATACTTGTTGTGAAACAAACAAGATACCAGAATTACTTTGATACCGCTTGTTATGAAACAACGAAAATATCTCTTGTTAGAAGAAATA
>CAIGRT010165785.1:0-19291 GCA_903798405.1 Fraxinus platypoda | reverse complement strand
TACCTTACCATTTTCTATGTAATAGGACTTTTCTATTTCATCCGATTCAATTTCAACTATGTAGACTTCCACTCCTACATCGAATTTGATCACAAAATCAATTTTTGGACAATCAATAAAGTCGGAATAATGTGAGTTGATTTCATCCTCATTGATTGCTACATCTTTATTTGATTCCGTTGTGATCAATTCGTCATTCGCTTTAATCCTTTCTTCCATAGTCGATATATACTCGAGTTGAATGATCGGTCCACAATCTATATCCACGGCCAATAAGAAGTCTGTCCCGTCGACTCTTTCGAGTGGATTATACCCCTAATTTTGAAATCCATCCCAATATTTTGTAATCTCCCACAAGCATGTTTTCTTCATCCAACTTGGCAACTTCATTGTAATACTTTGCAAGTACCTCCTCGATTAAAAATGGGGGACCATCTCATGAAAATTTGATGTCCTCATCCCAATTGTCAGGTAAATAATCTCCCGCCAGCATGTAACTATTATCGAAATTGTTTAATGCCTGTTTTCTACATTTAAAATATTGTCTAAACCAAAGAAGTTTCAACATTAAGGCATTGGTACACGAATACAAGCGGGCGTACAATGCATCGCTTGACAAATTTTGCACCTTGGACCTCTATGCATAAATTCATAGTTAATGTAGAGATTAGACATTACAAAAACCTTGTTACTTTATCAAGATTGGAATAATGCAACTATAACTGAAAAGTAAAAGGAGAGGATACCAACACATGATAGATTAGCAACACGGGGGTTAGCCAAAATATACAAAAATAAAAGCAATTAAGAATAAATAAAAAGAAATTGTTAAAACTAAAATTAACTAAAGTGGTAATGAAAGTATAAACATCCCCGACAACGGCGCCAAAAACTTGTTTGCTATAAAAGTATCAACCACAAGTGCACGGATCGCGTTCAAGTAATAAAGTGAACATTTTTTAGTCTGAGTTGTCGATTCCTCGAGAAATGTTTACTTTCGTTTACACAACTTTAATCAATTTAATTTTAATAATAAAAACAAACACACAGTAAGATTTGATTTTGAAAAATATGGAAAAATGAACTAAAACACTACAAAATAAGAAAACACAAACACTTGAGAATTTTGGAGAAAATGTGGTTGAGATTCATGGTTTCGATTAACCGTCGCCTAATTAATTTCTCCACAAGCCAATTAGCAAATTACTTATTTACGATATTGGACTCGATTTCAAATTTTCGTTAATTAGCTTTCTCGAGCGAAATTAATCATAATTGATTGGTTTAACCTACTATATCTCTATGTCGATTAAAACCAAATAATCGCATTAATTTTTTGTGAAAAATAACTCAATTGGTCACCTAGGTTAGGGGTATATCTCTAACCCCTGCACAAACTTAGAGTTTCTACTATTTGGTCTAAAATGTACAATCTTCTCTCGAACGTTGTACAAATCACTAAACACAATTATTCATTGGCCACATAAATGAAAATCATGAAATATAATAGTAGATACACATAAAAATAAGCACTTCAAAATTAAAAAGCGAATATTGAAATGAATTAAAGTTAGGCTAACTTTAATCATAAATCGTAATACAAATATTTAGCCCATTTTATACAAATGATAAAAAGGAGAATATTTCATACAACACATTGCAAGTAGGAGATAATAATGAAGAAAATACAAGATTAAAGATACAACCTGTTTTTATTGATATTTGAATATGTTAATGGTTTGAACTTGATTTTCCAAAAATATTTATCCACCTTCCTTGAGGTATTCTCCATGTGTGCTCTACGATTTTATCCAAAATACCAAGAAAAATCAAAAGAAAGAAGAAAGAAGAAAGAAAATGAAAAAGGAAGAGGAAAGAAAGAAGCTCCAGCTGCTTCCCGTTTTCACACTTGAAAACCTAAAAAAAAAAAAAAAAACTATCCAAAATTTGCCGCTCAAGTTCCTGAAATTTCGAACAAAACAGACCCCGTCATTTTAAAAGTGGCGCCTAGTCGCCAACTCTCTGCCAAAAATATCGATTGGTCTTTTTTTTTTTGGGGCACACAAGTCCTCTAGTAATTTGCACGCAAGGTCTCTCAACTTTAATGTTGTATAAATTGATCCTCAAATTTTGACTTTTTTCTCAATTACACCCTCCATAAATTGCATCTAAGATCCTTCACCTTTCTGCACTTATTCATTTTGATCCCCAACTTCACAATTTTGTACGCTTTTGACCATCTTCACTCCATTTTGCCTTGTTCTCTTTCCATTTGGGATTTATGACCTACAAAAGCCAAAATTATCCAATTATGAGTCGATATCCACTCTTTTCATCGATAATAAGCATATTTAGCTATTAAATAACTATGCAAAAACATACTTATCCGTAACCACGAAGTCTAAATAAATGTCCAAGAAGAAAAAGAAGTTGCATGAAGAAAGATAATAGGGAATAGCTGGATACTCGGACAATGAAACAATGCTCAAGCTTCCCTTACAAAAAGGGAAATGCAACTGCATCTGCACCTGTTACAAACTACGAAAAAGACTATTCAGAAATGAAGAACTAATCAAACAGAGCACTCATATTACAACCAAGAAAAGAAATATGATAGGTATAAGCAGTCAGATTTGAGCATATGTAGTACATGTTGAAAAATTTCGTGTATGGAGTGACAAACAACGCTCGGAAGGTCTTCAAATTACTTCCAAATTCTGTAGAAATTTTAGCAGAGTAACATTAGAAAATGGACTTCAAATAAATCCTCAAAAATGTGCTCCTCAAAAATGTGCAGTATAGTAACTCAAAAATAAGAATGAAATAAGATTCAACACTGGAATTCAATTCTTCTTATCAACAGCAATTCCTTTGATTTTATTTTCATCAAGAAATTGAAGTATCAAAAAATCCGAGTTTTTCATCAAGCGACCACATGCTGGTTACTCCCTCACTTTCCATACCTGCCAAAACCAAAAAAAGAAATGAAAAATAAACAATCCATAATCAAAATTGGAAAAATCAAGAAGAGCGTCTCATAAAATTAAAATTCAAACCAAAATCCTCAAATTTCCATTCTACATATAAATTTGTAAACTTGCATGCATGTCAGCTTCCGATGTGCGTGTTTTTTTTATAGATCTTCTTGTGTACGCGACACAAGCATACATATAGATATATACAGTGTGTGTGTGTGTGTGTGTGTAACATAGAAAGAAGCAATTGTACCTTGAATGAGAGAGAGAGAGAGAGAGAGAGAGAGAGAGAGAGAGAGAGAGAGAGAGGGGTTTATAGGTGTTTCTTAAAGAGAATGTAGGTTTGAGGGGAGAGAGAGAGCGGGAGATGATGAGAGCGATGACATAACAAATGCTGGTGATAAGCACAAATACTTATAATTTGCATTAGCTGTATTCCAATATTGATATGATAATTGCTAATTGCTATAGAACGGGAACACGTTTAATATGGGTTAGGACTTAGGATTTGCTGGGTTTTCGATATCTTGCGAAGATCGTATTTTGACTAGTCCCAACATTGGAATCCTTAGATTTAAGAAGGTACTTGTACCAGCTTTTCATCAAATACGTACGGTTCTTTTTCAAAATGTTAAGTCAAAGTGTTTGTCCCATCCTGACTGAGAGGTATAGAGAGAATTTTGTCCAAAATCAATAGGCAAAAAATCCCTCACAAAATGTTCCACATCCCATAGTCTAAGCACCTCTACAAGCTCGCACACATTCATTGATTCATTATGCCTATCAATGAAAAAGATGGTGGCCATGGAAGCCATAGGTCGCCAAAAATCGTACATCCTGTCGTCTCATACTCTCCCAACCAACCCATCTAGTAGCACTCCCCTGCCTCATAACAAGCTTCTCCAAATGAAAGATGACCCTTCTGTTAAGTTATGTAGTCTAATTATTGTCGTTGTAAGGAGTCAGTACGCAGATCGACTTTCGTAGGAAGGTCATTATGGGGGCCAGAAGAGGGACAAGAAGCTCTCCTTTCGGGAGGTGCGAGGGGCCCCTAGATTAAAATTTCATTAAGAATAATTTAAAAATTTGTGTCATTGTAAATTTCGATCTTACCCTATTTTGTCTTATAAATAGGGAGTCATCATTGTATTACCATCATAAAAGAAAAAGAGAGAGATTAGAGAAGATAAAAGCCCTTTTGTGAGTCCCATTATTTCAAAACTCATTTTTCCTGAAATTCTCGACTTCATTTATTGACGTCTAGTTCCATTTCTCGACTTATATTAATTAGTGAGACTAACGTGTTTGTGTCAATCAATAATCCAATAATATTCAACACTCTTTTTCAAGATATATCAAATATTTGTTTAACACGATCCGATCCTATTAATTTAAATTCATATGAAAAACATTCATTCAATCATAGGATCATCACAAGCGATTGTATACGCCATAAATAGGATTCCTAATATCTATTACCACGTGTGTTAAGTATGCAGTGTTTTACATATGTGAGTTTTCTAGCACTACAAATAAGCAACTTATATATCCCAATAGTGCACAAACATTAAAACAAATATAATTAATGCATATGAAATCACAAATACGAGAATTAACTAAAAAACAACAAGTCTCAAATTAAAAACTATAAATCAATATGTTTTGTCGTCCATCCAATACACAAAAGATTTAGCATAGCATTGCTATATGAAAATTACACAAAAGAAAGAGAAACACATCACCCAAGGCTAAGAAACTTGAGAAGCACGTGAAAATATCAATTGCTCGCTTGAAACTTGACCCCCAAAAGATGCAATGTTGCTTCATAAATGTAAAAATCTTTAATTTCTTGCTCAACTATGATAAAACCTTGGATCCCTTTGTTCTGGAAGTAATTTATAATTTACAAAATGCAGAAAGATTGCCTTCAATTTGTTACCAAAACAAAATAAGGAAAGAAAGTTTTTTTCTCGGAATTAGACCTCGGCACACGCCAAGTACAAACCACGGCGTGTGCCTGGCCTTTTTAGGCAGCCTTGGGTGAAGTAATTTTGGTCTAAAGCTTGCACCTCACCTATAGGCGAGGGCGCTTGCCTTGGTTTCCTTTTTGGTGGCCAAGTTTGCAACTTCGCCCCTGAATTTTCTCCAAGGTACTTTTTCTCCATTTTCATTTCTTTTCAGCCCTTTCACTTATTTACTTGTCAAATTGAGTCCTCACACTTTCGAATCTTCATTCTTCGTTTTGAGTCAACTTTTGATTATTTGTGTTTGAATCCCCAAACTTTAGATATGATTCACTTTAATCATTTTCTTGCTCATTTTCTCCAAATCCACCAATGTCATCGATGTTGCTTGTAAAATCAAAATTTACATAGAATTAAACCATGTTTCATATAATTCGTCAATAAATAGTCTAATTTTACTGTCCAAATAAGTGTATAAATACACTTATCAATCATTCTAATTTAGAAATTTTGCCAAATTAAGGGTTTAAGATAAAACATCTTTTGTTGTTATCTTTTGAAGTCAATCCCACTAAATTTTTCTGATTTTTCTCCTTGTGGAACGAAGGTTGTATGAATGGTAGGGAGAACCAAAATCAGAGGAGCAAAAAGCGAAGTGAAAAAAGTCACAACAATCGGAGTGACTGGAGGAACAATGATTAGTGTGTTTCACTCATCATATTAATGCTACATAATCTTGATATTTCGTTTGATTCTTAGAGTTTTAGAACGTGTTGATTTGTGTTTTCATGTTATTTTATAGGTTAGGTGAAATGGCATGAACAGTGCAAAAACTTGGAGAAAAGAGTGATGTTGGCATTAATCAAGGAGAAGTTAATGTTAATTTGGTGAAACATGATTATTGGGAGCTAGGTTGAAAGAAAGAAGTGAATAATGATGAAAAAGGGTAAAATCCAAAGTTTGAGGACTCAATTACACCTTTTAGATAGTTGATTCAAACCACAAATGATAATTGAAGACTGCTAGGAGTCAATTGGATGCAATTAGAAGTTAAAAATGAGTGAAATATAATCAAAATATTTTCATAATCAATTTTCAACCGCACAAATTTGTTCCAGATTTTTAGGTAGAGATTGAGACCATTTTAACATAGTAAACATTCGAATTAAAAAATGATTTCTAAAGTAAAGTTGTAGCCCCCTGACTTATCTTTTTAACGCGCTTTGAATTGCTTCAATCGGATATCGGGAAAAAAATTAATAATAAAACTATTGAAGGATGTGCAATGCTGATTTTGTACCAGATAGTGGGCTCTGCAACGCCACTGTTGCTGAATTTTAACAGCAACGCAGCACCGTAGCGCCACAAGCTGGGCGAGAAAAAGTGTTTCGAATATTGTGGTCTCTTTTTAATGTCAATCCGACTCCAACTTCTCTTGGAACTTCAAGATGAGATAAATACAAGGGCAAGAAGCAAGAAAGCAAGAAAAATATCAAGAAGAGGATCGATTCACCAACCAAAAAATAGTTTTATCTTTATTCTTCTCTACATGTTTTTTATTGTGATTTGATTGTGTCTCTTTTTATAGTCATGAACTAAACTTCTAATAAAGGGTTTGATGTAACCAACTTGAGATTATGTTTTAATTTTATTTAGTTATTTCTTTGACATTTTCGATTTCATTTATTTGTGTTATTGATTTTAATGCTTTCAATTACTTAGTCACTAATTGAATAAATTGATTGTCTAAATTCTGGCACTCAAGAGGGAAACTTAGTCGCGATCATAAAATAACACAATCTAGATTTTATAGTTTTCAAGAGAAAGTATAAAATATTTGAATCTTTTCCACATAAGAACCACGAACTTGATAATTTCTAGATTTTAATGAGATATTGGAATTGAAATATAAGAATATTTTTATCTTGGCACTCGAAGATGGAGTAAAATTAAATTAGGGTTCTTGCTTATAAATTTGGAAAAATTAATTAGAAGTAACTATATAATTGAGAAACATAGTTGATAGTTAGGTGAAAACTTAATCCTAGACTTTCTCATATTGATTTATTTCTTAAAACTTGCATTGATATCGTTGAATTCGCCACCATATTCATCATTACATTAGTTTAAAACCATTGATCTTCCAATTCGATTTTCTCGATAAATTAAGAGCTACACAATTATAATACTTAGTATAAATTGAATATCAATCCCCGTGGGTTCAACACCCTAACTCCATTATTATATTACAAAATTTGACACTATACACTTGTTGTATATATTTACGTTACCTAGAATGCGTGACATGTTTTTGGCGCCGTTGCCGGGGATTGTTTAATTTGATTTTTTTCTAATATTATTACCAGGTACCCTTTGTTTTAATTTAGATTTATTTTCTTTCAATTAGTTTGCTTATTCTTTGTTTTGGGGTTATGTGAAAATCGAGGAGCGTTGGACGATTACCCTTTGATCATAAAGTTGAACGAATTTTCAGATTTTTAAGGGGCTTACAAAGAAACGAACTCGAAGCAATGGCAGAACAAGCAGCGAATCAGAACACTCAATAGTTGGCCATTAGAGATTATGTCAAACTAGTGGTCAACAACAATCACTTCGGTATTGCACGCCAAACTGTTACTGTAAATAAATTCGAACTGGAGCCACGATTGATACATATGGTTCAACAAAATCAGTTTGAGGAATCTCCAACAGATAATCCAAATACTCATCTTAGTTCTTTTCTTGAAATCTGCGATACCGTGAAAATGAATGGCATTACTGAAGACGTCATCTGACTCCGCTTATTTTCCATCTCCTAAAGGGATAAAGCCAAAGTATGTTTCCAATCTTTGCCTATAGATCCATCACAACTTGGGAAGAATTAGCTTAGAAGTTCCTCACAAAAATTTTCTCACCTTCTAAGGCAGCTCAATTGCGGAGTGAAATAGGCCATTTCAGACGAGTAGACTTAGAACCATTTTATGAGGTTTGGGAGAAATTGAAAGATCTTCTTAGAAGATGCCCTCAGCGTGATTATTAGGACTGGATGCAAATGAAAATCTTCTACAACGGGTTGAATGGTCAAACATGGACAATCGTTGATGTTATAGTAGGAGGTACTTTGATATCCAAGATTGCAAATGTGGCTTCCTTCCTGCTGGATGAAATGGCCACCAACAACTACCAATGACCAAGTGAGCGTTCAAGTGCTAAGAAAGTTGCGGCCTTTATGAAGTGGATTCCATTATAGCCCTTGCAGCTCAGATGTCATCACTCATAACCCAAATAGCTGCATTAACTTCACAGGGAACTCAGCAGAAAACAGAGTCTATCATTGCTACTTCTACTTCATACCATGAGTTTGAGATAGAGAATGATCAAGTCCAGTATGTGAATGGAAAAAACTTCAATTAGAGAGGAAACTACTCAACAAACTAGTACCATCCAGGACTGCGAAACCATGAGAAAATCTCTTATGGTAACAATGCGAACGTGTTGCAGCTACCACATGGGTCTAATAATCAGGCTTTTGAAGGAAAACCATCACTGGAAGATATCTTGGGAACCTTTATTTCAGAGACAAGGGCGAGACAATATTGAGACTCATGTGACCCATATGGGGGCTACAATGACTAATTTAGAAATACAGATTGGTCAACTCGTAACTGCAATAACCTCCTAACAGAAAGGAAAATTCCCTAGTAACACAGAGGTTAACCCAATAGAGCTCTACAATTCCATCACATTGAAGAGTGGAAAAGAGTTTGAAGAGAGAAAGTCTACAAAGGTTGTAGTTTCTATGCCTGCTTTAGATCATGTGGAAGAAAAGCTGGTTGAAGAGGAGAAAATTGAGGCAGAGGCAACAAAGAATAACTATCGGCCTAACTCAATCTCATTTCCAAATAATCTCCCCATTTTGAAGCCACAACTGCCTTATTTACAGAGGTTCTTGAAGAAAAAATTTGATGAGCAGTTTGCCAAATTCTTGGAAGTCTTCAAAAAGATCCACATCAGTATTCCTTTCGCTGATGCTTTGGCACAAATGCCAAATTATGCCTTTTTTTTTAAGGAAGTGAAGTCAAATAAAAGAAAGCTGTGGAATTTGAGACAGGCAAGCTAACGGAAGAATGTAATGCCATTCTCCAAAAGAAGCTTCCTCAAAAACTAAAAGATCTGGATAGTTTCATTAATCCATGCACAATTGGCACTTCTACTTTTGATAAGGCATTGTGTGACCCGGGAGCTTGCATCAATTTGATGCCACTATCTGTATTCAAGAAGTTGGGCCTTGGAGAAATGAAACCCACCACAATCACTTTGCAACTAGCTGATAAATCCATCACATACCCCAAAGGGATCATTGAAGATATGTTGGTTAAAGTTGACAAGTTCATCTTCCCGATAGATTTTGTGATTTTGGATATGGAAGAAGATCAAGAATTACCATTAATTCTTGGTTGGCCTTTCTTGGCAACTGGGAGAGCTCCAATTGATGTCCAATGAGGAAAATCATGTTCGGCATTTATCAAACGAAGAAATCCTCAAAAAAAAAAGTCAACACTTGCCACATGGTCCAATCAATTGACGCATTGACGGGTAAAAATTTCAAAAGAGAATTGTTCTATGACCATTAGTTCTTGGTCGGCTCTTCTTGGCAACTAGGAGAGCTCTGATTGATGTCCAAGGAGGAAAATCATCTTCGACATTTATCAAACGAAGAAATCCTTAAAAAAAAGTCAACACTTGCCATATGGTCCAATCAATTGACGCGTTGAAGGGTAAAATTTTCAAAAGAGAATTGTTCTATGACCCTCTAGAGCAGTACATGGCGACCAGTTACTCAATGATTGATACAGGTGCTAATGAAAGCTACACAAGAACTAAGGAAGTGGTGGATTTCATTGTAGCTCAAGATGCCGATCCACCTGACAAAAAGAAGGACTACATTGAAGAACCTTTGAAACCTCCCAATATTATCAAATCAAAAGAGCTTTTGAAAACTATACCAGAGTTGAAGTCGTCTCCTAACAACTAGATTAACATCAATTGTATCATTATTAAAGGTAGTCATTTCTGTTACACAAACAGAAGATAAACCAAACCAAGTTTAATACCAAGAAAGAATATAAAAGTTAAACTGAAAAAGAAATTCAGTTTAACTGAGTATAATTGAAATTTGTAAAAAAAAAATCACTTGAAAAAAATCGTATTGTTTATAAATGCACAAAGTGATTTCTTTATTGCAATAAATTTAAACTTATTGAAACATACCCGAATTCAAATTGAAAGTGGGACTAAACTTATACCAGAGGAATGGAATACAAATGATAGTGACAAAAGTTGAATTTTTTGTCCTTAAAATGAATTTTTCCCATACAAGTGCCAACAACGAATGGCAATCATCTCCCAAGATACAACGATCAACTTCAAATTATTGTAGCACTTCAAATCACTTAAAATGATGAACCAAAAAAGAGTTTTGAACTCCTTTTTTATGAAAATGAAAGGTTGTTTTTAATGCATAATTTCGACAAAAATTTGATGTTATATGATATGCTATGAATGCTTAGGATTTTAGTTAATGAAACTATGAAGGAAAGGTCCAATATATAGATGTTGAAGAGATGCGCACGAAGAGATATAACCCAAAAATCAACATATTCTTGAAAAATCGCACAGGTACATTGGCACTTGCTGGCCACCAACTTGGCCGCTCGAGCGTTGAAAACAGAGACATTATCGCTCGCTTGGCGCAAAGTTGCCGCTCGAGCGACGGTTTCGTCTATTGACTTTACCATTTTATTCAAAATTCATGATTTTCAACCTAACTTCATCCATTAATTTCTCATGCATCTGAAAATAGTTTTTGACTTTCAAATATACCAAATTTATCTATTCGACAAGTAGAATGTGTTTGACCTATTTCTCGCAAAATTCGGGTGGCGCGGCCTGTCCAAATATTTGGTCAAATATTGATAAAAATCAATTTTCCTTTAACTATTTTCCAACAGGTACATGTTTTAATAATTATGTAATCTAACATATGTATTGGTGGCAGTCTCGCAACACAATACTAAATGAAAAGGCGTAAAACACAAATAAATATACTGCACAACATAATTATTCATTTATGTCACAGCAACATATCACGTCCAAGAAAGCGTATAAATGGCTTCAGAAGAAATAATTTGTTGATTATAACTGTTTTAAGTTACAAAATGTGAGACACTATCAAATCGTCCATATTATCGACAATATTCTTAATACTTGCTACGAGAAATCACGTAGATGCAATTAACGGTCCCAGAAAGAAAATTACTTGTAATATACAAAATTCATGATTTGTAAACACCAACAAGATAGAAGGTTTGAACAACAACAAATCCAATTTCTAATTTCTAGTACGATCGCGGAAGGACTGCTCTTGACTCTCGAATAAAATCCTTCCACACAGTTTTGTGGCCTTGGGCCTCATATCATAAGGGGACCTCAAAAAAATTTGAAAGTCCAAAATAATCATTATTTGTGGAACTTTCTTACATCAATGTGTTTCGCCTCCATTTTATTCAAAAATTCAATTTTCCAAAACTCTCTCCAGCCATACATTCTTCCATAAAATAATTTTACATGTAAACTCAAAACTCTTCCTTATTTAACCACACATTCTAAAAAAAATCATTATTCTAAATACATTTTCCCCTAAAAAATGGGGCTCAAACCAGCAGTAAATATTTTCATGAAGACGTACCGCAAATAAACCAGAAAGTTGTCTCCCTACCCAATAATGTCTTTTAATTTCTATAGTGATTGCTGTTTATTTATTTTTTTTAAATATAGGATATTTTGAATAATAAATGGTAGTCATCACCCCTATAACTTCATTGGTTTCCAAAGGCTCTTTGTATTCTATTTTTTGAACACGAGAATTGATTCTCCAACGCATCAAACTGTGAGTGAGTATCATCGGTATAATGTTCATCATCAAGAGAAATTATTTGATTCGGCTACGTTTGATGCTATGTACTTGTATAAAAATTATAAGTAAGGGCCTCTTGATAATTTATCATCTAGAGTCTCAAAATTTTCAAGACTGTCCATCCGCGTTCACGTTCATGTTCATGATATGTCTACTCATTCAACTCTAAAAATTTCGATCTAAATGGTCGACCCTAAAAATATAAGTAAACACAAATTTATTATTAAAAATTGAGAACTCAACTGATTTATTTTCGCAACAAATAACTTAATCTAATTTAAGCAACAGAGCTACTTTTCACATTTTGACCATGTTTGATGCACATTATTTCTCAAGAATGCATTTAAATAGTGATTTGATGAAACATATATTGTTAAAAAATAAGAAAAAATTTTAAATTTGCGTGTAATATTATTTTATTAAAGAATGTGTGATTAAAAATAAGAAAGAAAAAAATATATTTTTAGAAGAATGATTATCAAATATGGTGTTTATACGTAAACAAGTTTCACAATTGACTTCCCAACCAATTTCGCGGCATACAATTTCTCCTATCGCATTCGGCCTCATGGAGTTTGGTATTAACCTCAAATCACGTCCACTCATTAATTAATGACATATTTCTCTCAACCATTCATTCAATTATTCTGATTTGGAACAACAGTCACACGTGTCCTTTTTTCATTAGAGTAGACGGTGCTACCTGCCCACTTTCATTAAAATCACTTTCCCCACTTTTGAGGATGGAGTAATTAATGCTATTTAGTCAGCATAAAACATAGGACTAACTAGAAATTGTGTCTAATTACATATTATTTACTGTTAAAACACAATTAACCCTAACCCTGACCAATCCAAAATTGAAATTGCTCGAAAATTTCTTTCAATCAAATTCAAAGTTAGAAATCAAAAGCGCCTTCTTCATGATTATTGCAATGGAATTCCTCCAGTGACAAGATAAAATCTATTTTTTAGCCATAGCTTTTATTTTCGAGATTATAACTTTACAAATTTATTAATTTCATATTTTAGTATTAAATTTTATTTCCCATTTTAATTTCAACTTTCAAAAGGCACTGAAAGTTCTTTTTTTTTCTTTTTTTGTACAGGTGATATTCCTCGTTTTACTTTGATGACTTTTGTTATGGTATATATGAAAATTCAGCTTTTGATCAATAAAAGAGATGCATAAAAGGTGTTTCTGAAAATATAAATAAGAATATGAATGAAGGTTTTGCGTTAGAAACTGATATGTTGTGATACTTTCTAAAATAAGAAATATGTGTTGTTAAATATAAGATCCTCACACTTTTCATTGGCATATTTTCGAGTCTCTTCTTTTTGTTATTGCTTTTGTTTTTGTTTTTTCTCCACTGATATGGTTTTCTTCATTTGATGTGCAAACGTTTTCACCATTATTGCTATTTTTTTCTTCCAGTTCCTCATGTGGTGTCTTGTATCTTTAGAACTAGAGATTTGTTCGATAAGTGATGTAAGTTCCCTAGGATTCTTAGAACCAACTGATTCCACATTTCCATGTATCGTAAAACAATACATGAATAAGTTAAAATCTGATATTGGTTTGAATGAATCTTAAAATACATTTTGTTCCATTACTTCCTCTATTTATATACAGCCGAGTCTTGCTTGCTATACATACAAGAAACTTCTAGAATTAGGCTGCCAAGTAGCTAACAGAAAATGAACACAATTCCTAAAAATCAGGCACCAAATCAGCTAGCTGCATGAAGGTTGTTATTGTGTTGTGCAATGGATGGAAAGATTCTAACACCTCCCTTCAAGGTGGAATGTATTCTATCACTAAGTACTAGAAATCTTGAATGAATGAGAGGTTTGGAGAGTAAGTCTGATGTTTGTTCAGATGATGGCACATAGTGTATTTTTAGTTCTTCCCTCAACACTTTATCTCTTACAAAATGAATGTCAAGTTCAATATGTTTTGTGCGTGCATGATAAACCGGATTCGAGGCAAATGCACTTGCACTTAGATTGTCACACCAAATACTTGGAACCGATCACTGAGGTATTCCCAATTATTTCATCAAGGATTGGATCCATGAGATTTCTGATGCACTGTGAGCTAGTACCCTATACTCAACCTCTGTGTTTGACCTGGCAATGATGTGTTGTTTTTTAGAAGACCAAGATATCAGGTTGTCTCCAAGATACACGCAGTAGCCTGCAATAGATCGCCTATCATCTGGACATGATGCCCAGTCGGAATCAGTAAACGTAGTTATTATCTGGACATGATACCCATATCTTTGAGGGCAAACCTTTGTTCATCTTGTCAATAAACTCTTGCACCTGTTGAAAGTTATTACCCGTTACAACTATATCATCTACATAAACTAAAGCAAATAGCACATCCTCTTTGTTTGTCAGGAAGAATAACGAGTTGTCAGCTTTAGATTGTCTGAATTCCCATTCTAACAAGGTGCCTTTGAGCTTTTCATGCCAAGCTCTTGGGGCCTATCTCAACCTATACAAGGCCTTCTCCAACTTGCATACAAAATCAGGATTTTCCTCATCTACAAATCCTTGTGGCTGATTCATTAGACTATTTCATTCAACTTGCCATTCAAGAAGGCATTGTTTACATCTACTTGTCTAATCTCCCAATCCTTAGATACGGCTAGTGTTAAGATAATTTTCAGGGTTGAAGCCTTAATAACAGGGCTAAATGTCTCACCAAAGTCTACTCCAGGAGTTTGAAGGAATCCTTTTGCAACTAACATTGTCTTGTTCTACCATCTGAATCATACTTTAGTCTGAATACCCATTTGTTGCCAATTACTTTCATACTAGCTTCCTGAGGTACCAGTGTCCATGTTTTGTTCCTGATTAGTGTACATTACTCTTCTTGCATAGCTTTCTTTCAATTGTTATTCATCAAGGCTTCTTCAACAGTGAGTCGTTCAGTTTCCACTAATTTTTCTATTGTCTGATTTGTGTAAACTTTCGGTTTGTAGATCCCAGCTTTGCTCCTAGTGATCATTTGATGTCCAGTGTTCTGAATTGCACTTGTGTTCTGAGTATCACCCTCAATATTGCAATCTCCAGGCTTTGTTTCAGTCACCTCAAGATCATCGTGTTCTTATTGATTTGCTTCAACGTCACTAGTTTCTATACCTTCTCACACCTACTTCCAATTTCCAAATCTTTATCTGAGGAGTCTACAGTAGGTAAAGCATCAGGATGTACTATATCAGTGACAGATTGAGGGATCGACACATGAGTAGCCTCTATAGCAAAAGGAAGAAAGTCTACAGAATTTTCAGGAGTTTGTGACTTGACTCGTTTGTTTATGAAACCTATTTTGAAGGGAAAATCAAGTTCATTGAATAGCACATGTCTAGATATATAGACTCTACCAATTTGACTTGAGCACTTATATCCTTTTTGTGAATCACCATAGCCAAGAAATACACACTTTTGGGAATGAAAATCGAATTTATGTCTTTGATAGGGTCTGAGGCAAGGATAGCAGGCACAGCCAAATGTCTTTAGCATTTTGTAATCAACTTCTTTTCCAAAAAGCACTTGGTAGGATGATTTGTTTTGGAGTAGAGGGGTGGGAAGTCTATTTATCAGATAAGCTGCTGTTTTGAATGATTCCCACCAGTAATATAGGGGCATTTGAGCTTGTGCTAGAAGTGTTAACCCAGTTTCTGTAACGTGTCTATGCTTCCTCTCAGCTCTGCCATTTTGAACAGAAGTATATGGACATGAGTATCTAAGTTTAATGTCAAAGTCTGATGTAACTTTGCTGAAGTTCCTGAACTCTCCCCAGTTTGATTGTAATGTTTTAATGCTCATTTCCAGTTTGTTTTCAACTAATGTTTTGAACTGAACAAAGATACTTAACACCTCAGACTTGAGTTTCATAGGATACATCCAGGTAAATCTACTATAGTCATCAACAAAGATTATATAGTACTTAAATCGAGAGGTAGAGTTCAATGGAACTGGTCCCCAGACATCAGTGTGCACAAGTTCTAAGGGCATTGACGCATGTGATAAGGATATGCTAAACGGTAGTGCATGAGCTTTGCCAAGTTTGCAAGATTCACAGAAGTTTGGTCTTTCATTAACATTGACAGATTTATTACAGGACTTGAAAACTTGATTCAGCACATGGTTAGAAGGATAGCCTAATTTCCTATGCCAAACATCAAGTTCAGACTCTGAGATTTTGACACTACAGGTTGACTCATCACAACTGGTGCTCACTGTGAGGCAGTTGGAATTATTTGAATGACTTGACTCTATGGTGATGGTTTGTGGCTTTGAACTTGTCAACATCAATTGATACAATCCATCCTTAAGTGTCCCTAATAGCAGTGTCTTTCATTTGCATATCCTTAACAACACAAGAGTTAGAGAAGAACTCCATAAATACATTATTGTCTTTGGTAAGCTGTGAGATACTAATCAGATTCTTTTTTATTGAGGGCACATGCAGCAGTTTATGCAATGCAAGGGGTTTCATATCCAATGTAGGAATGTTTCCATTTCCAGTGTAAGCAATATGCAATGAATTTCCATTACCAACTAGAAATTTTTCCTTACCTTCATATCTTTTGACATTTTGCAGGTTACCTTTGTCAGCTGTCACATGGTTGCTCGCCCCTGAATCCACAAACCAGGCTGGATCTTCAAGCACTCTTTGTGAGGCTACATAAGCTAATGGTGCTGAGTTGTTGTTTTGATTGCCTTGGCTGCTTGGCTTGCTCCCCCATATACCTTTCATCATATATGTTGAAGCACCAGCTAGCAGAGTGGTTGTTTAGTCCACAAATTTGACAGGGTCCTCTGTTTTCACTATGTCTTCCACCTCTTTCTCTGCCTCTGGTTTTGCCTCTGAAGTTCATTGATCTACCACTGTTGAAACCTCTAAAGACACCATTGCCTGAACCAGTTCTTTGAGCTAGTTGTACACTAGACTGGCCAACACTCATAGATGTAAAATTGGTAGAATCAATGTTATCATCTACTATGGGGGCAAATGGTAACAATATAAAAAATATTAAAATTAAAATTGAAAAAGATTTTTTGAGTTGAATTTGAAAAGTTGCGCATTGCGTCTCTTTCTAATTAAAAGATTATACGTGTGTAGTTTGATTTTTTTTTTCTTTATAGAAATCTTTAGCTAAGCTTCTACTGGAAAAGTGATGTGATGTATCACCTTTTAATTAAAAGGTCAAACTATGTGATTTAAATTTTACCTTTATCATTTTAAAAAGAACGTTATATTTATCTTATAATGTTTTATAACAACCTTTAAAATGATATTTAAATCTTACTTTTATTTTATTTTATTTTTGTATATGCGTCGGATTTGAATAAGGTCTACATTAAAAAGTGGCATGCTATATAATTTTTTATTAAAAAGTGTCACACTTTATAATTTGCATTTTCTTTATAAAAAACTTTAAACTCCCAACGTGCTTATAATAACATTCTAAACTAATATTCAGTTGCTAATACTATTTTTTTTTTTTTTTGTTAGATTTTCTATGTTAAAAATGATAAGCTATGTCACTTTTAAATTAAAAGATTACATATTATGTAACTTGACTATATAATTCTCATTTTAGTGTCCCATCTTTTTAGCTTATTTTTCAGTTTTGGGTTTTGACATCATCAAGGAAGGTTTTTTGGTACCATTTCGAAGTATTCAGGATAAAATTCTTAATGCACCTTTTCAATTGAAAAGCATCTAAATGACAAGTTTAAAATAACAAGTCAACGAAGACACATAGAATTGTATATAAAATACAATGTCAATTACGTTTTAAATGTCAATATTATTATAATTTATTTACGTCAATTTGAATGGTCTCGATCATATAATTAAATAAAAGAGTACGAAGAAAATTTGAGATTTTTAAAGTAAAGAAAATAACATTCTGTAAAAAATTTTAAAAAAAAAATGCTAAAAAGTTAAAGAAGCCTAATAAATGAAGACCATCTTTGGATTGTACAACTTCTTAACAAGTTTTTCTTTTTATCTCAAATTCACTTACACGTTGTGTCTATTCCTCCTATGGTTCTCTAATTCAATAACACATTGTTCGACTTTAAACATAGAGATTTCGGCTTGATAAAGCTTAACACAAGAAGATGTACATGAATAGATTGGGAAATTACTGAATTTTTGCTTAAATAAGCTAGATTTTTCTATAGGATCTTGAAAATTTTAGATGATTTTGCCTATAACAATTTTCGAGAGTTTCTATGTTCACAGAATTGACGGGAGTATTTGGCTAATTGGTCCACAACGAGGTTAACAACGTATTGAAATATATGAATTAATTTCTTAAGTTATAAAGTGTATAAAAAATTTTAAGTTATAATGGGCCTAATTTCCACGGTATCATAGTTGTCAAATTCAGTCCGAACGTACAGGTCACTAGATCAATCAGTAGGTTACTGATTAAAACGATGGGTCATTATTGAATAAAAAAATTAATTATATCTACTTTTCCTTGTGAAATGTGTGTTTAAAATGTTGGGTTTATTAATTTGTCATGTGAACCTACATATGTAATTAATTGTGTATAATGATATCTTAATGTTAAGCTCAATTAAAGTGATCTAATAAAGAATTAAATTGTTGGGCTTAGGGCATCTAAATAAAGTGTGGCCAAATTATATGTGTAGAGACCAGATCCATTAGGATTGTATTTGACGATACAAAAACTATAATTAGGGTTATGGTCCCCAATTTATATATGATTATCATTTTTTGTGTTCTCTCATCAACACAATAATACAAGAGAAAGTATATTGAAGGGGAAGATCCAAAACCTACAATCAAGAATTAAGAAGAATAATTGAAGCAATTAAATTGAAGAACAATACAATCAAGATTATGAAACAAGAAACCAAGATCAAGATCAAGAATCCAAGAACCAAAAGAGTCAATAATCAAAATTTAAGATCCGGTATTAAAGCACCATTCCCAATGAATTAAGGTATATTCCGCATTATTAATTTTCTCGGTGATTTAACATGGAGGATCTTGACAATTAAGCAATTATATTTTTTAGTTTTATAAAGTTTAAAGTTTCATAAAGTTTCAACATAAAATTAATAAAATCATAAAAGTATTTCTTGAATTCTTCACAAAATACAAATTTATTATTTTCCAATTTTTTATTTTAACTAATAAATGTTTTAAAATATAAAATAAATGAGATATCTAGGGCTGTCCGTGGGTCAGTTCGGTTCTGTTCTGACCCAAAATTTTCGGGTATTTAATAAATGGACCCGTCGGGTCCAAATATAATTATGGAACCGTTCGGGTTCGGTTTCGTTCGGGTTTGGTTCCGTTCGGTTCGGTTCCGTAC
>CAIGRT010165783.1:0-14532 GCA_903798405.1 Fraxinus platypoda | reverse complement strand
AAAGAAATTGATTTATCCAATATAAAAAAAAAAAATTCGGTTCTTATTCGGTTCTTCGGTTCTTGGTCTAGAACCGAGAACCGAACCAAACCATTCGGTTCTCGATTCGAATACCCGTTCGGGTATTTTATTTTAAAAAAACCGCTCGATTCGATTCCGGTTCAGTTCGGACATTTTGCCCAGCCATAGATAGGTCTACATTTTTTTTTTTTGGCATGATTTTTGGATGGACTCTACCCTTACAACACTGCTTTCATATCGACATTAGACATAGGCTTGATTCATGATTTCTTTGATGACACGGGTTCGGAGATTGATCGATTATTAAATGTTCATCCATCTTTTATGGCTGTACAGATTGGAAGCATACCACTAAGCTATGACACTCATAATTCCATTATGTATAGGGATACATCGAATGGTACATTTTCTATTAAATATGCATGGCAGCTTGTTCGCTCAGGCGGTACGTCCCAGAAAATTTATCTCATGATTTGGAGTTCTATATTCCCTTCGAAGATCTCCATCTTTTGTGGGCAATTATGGTGATCGTTTGATTTTTTTTTTTCAAATGAAAGGGATTGTGAACAATTAATAAAATAGTGAACAGAGTATCGAACCCACGAGAACTATGTACTTAATCTAGTGTCAATTAATTTCAACCNATGTACTTAATCTAGTATCTATTAATTTCAACCTCAATTGAATAATCAAATTGGTTTGAGTTGTATACTAAATGATCTAATTATATTAAGTAAGCTAATTATGAAGGCTTTTGTTCACGTGAAATGAATGCTAAAACTTCGAATCCCTTTTTTTAATCCATTGTAAGACAATTAAATATCATGACAATATGTACTTATTCATGTTGATCAATGTTGCTAAGTTAATTAGAAGCATCCCTTCATGTGACATTCCCATATTTCTATGAAAGATGGGCACATGAAAATACATATTAAAAACACTAGAACATCTATAAAAATCATGCAAAGTGTAACGGTATATCTCTATTACTTATCAAACTTTACAATGATTGTTACAAGTATTATCTATTCTATTATTTCTCTCAAATCAATGAAGTTCACATTCAAGACAATTGGTGATCAAACAATTGAAAAGATATTAAAACTCAATAACAACCATCCATGAATTCACGCATATTTGACGTCAAAATACTTATTTTATATTAAAAACTGCTTAACAAGGATTCATCTACATCCTAGCAATTATAAATTTAATCCAACATGTTATTATATAAATTACACAAAAAGATTTGAAATAACATCACTCAGAATTGAAAACAATGATTGGAAAATGAAAAATCATTTTTTTCTTCGTTAAACTAAAACCTGGACATTGAATCTTCAATATCTTGTATAATTGCCCTTGAATTTCTTGCTAGATTCGTTCTTTGCGCTCAAAATATGGTATATGATTTGGTAGAATACTGTGTATTTGGTTGTAGCCCTTGTTTTGTATTTATAAGAGCTAGAAAATAGGTAAAACTCGTGTCCAATTTGGGTTTCAAAAGAGTTTGAATCGCGAAAGAAAAATGTTGATTCATCTACGAAAACAGTCTGCGCGTGTGCACTTGCATAACTACTATGTGGCGCTGGTTTGTCTCAAAGCAGTTTTCGATATTTTGATCATAACTTTCTCTCCCAATATCCGATTGAAATGATTCAAAATGCGTTGGAGTGATAACTTAAAGGGACACAATTCTTCTAGAAGTACAATGTTTCCAATTCAAACGTTTGCTATCCAAAAAATAGATCTCAAGTTGAGACTAAAAATTTGTAGCATAACTTCTTCGGCTGAGAATTGATTTGTGAAAATACTTCAACTATATTTCACTCATTTGACCTTCAATTACATCCAATTGATCATATGTGATCTTCAATCATCATTTTAAGGTTCAAATCAACTATTGAATATTTACACTTTGGTTCCCAAACTTTGAATTTGTTTTTTTTTTTTTTTGTCCTTTTTTGTTCATTTCTTCAAATTCCACCAATTTATATTGAGTTCAATCTAACAAACATAATTAACACTTAATGAAGCTATAACTCATCCAAATCACTAACAAATACACCAATTTATTGTGCACGTGTGAGTGGAAAGCAAGAAAAATAATTCTAGGGAAAATTTTGCAATCAAACAAGCCAAAACTTGGAAAATGAAAAACAAGTTCTTACTTCCATAGAAAATTTTCCATATCAAATAGGCCCTTATTTGGTAAGCTTGACAGACCACAAACTCAAGATGGTTTGATTTGATTTGATTTACCACCACTGGGTTGAAAGAACCAATGTCATGAACAAAATGTAATTAAGTGATTGTTGACAATACATTTGATTAAAGTTCTAAAAAGTTTTGATAAAATTTGATGAAATATATCGTTGAAATAATAATATTGTGAATCCCTTGGAATTAAACATATATTAAAATTAATTATTGGCATTAACATTAACTTTTTATCAACTCCTAAACTTTTCAAAACTAGTACTAAAGGAATTTACTTTGTTCTTCATATAACCAACGATAAATGCATGTAAAAGGTTGTCATTTTGAAGAAATATATTTGATATTCTAGACCGAATAATATTAGACAAGATAATAATTTGATGAAATGAATCATTAAATTAAATTCGATGACAGTAGAAAGATTAAGCCCTTGTTTAATTTTGAATTTTATGAGAAGTGATTTTGTAAAAAAGATTTTTTTTTTTTTTTTTAAGAATATGTATTTTAAAAGTAAGGAAAAAATATAACAAAATTATTGTGTAATTGAAAATGAATTCGAAGAAAATTAATTTTTGAGAAATCAAAATTGAACCAAAGCTAAGAATAGAACTGACTTTATATTAATGATTTTTGAAAAATCATTATTTCAAATGGAGACTTCCACGAAGGTTGAAATTGGACGTTTTATTTTTGTGGGCAAAAAACCAAATCAATGAAAATTGAAACCCTAGATCGAAAAAACAAATGGAAATAAAAAATTAACTGTCGAGATTTAGATTTTGAAAAATGCTAAACGACCCGTGCCTGTGACCGCGGGGATGACCGCACACTCACAGCCGAGGCACGAGTTCCACGTGAATAAAATAATCCCGATCCTCCATATGTGTGTGTGGTCATTTCCGCGGTCACCCATGCGGGCACCGTAGCACGGCTCTTAGATTTTTCTCCGAAGAAAATGAAAATCCAGTACGAGTCAAAGCAGGCAGATTAGGGCATAGTAATGTCTTATCAAAACACTTTTTGTCATATCTCAACGAGAATATTGAATGCCAATTACTTTGCAAAATCAGCAACATTTTCAGACAAGTACGCATTTTTTCTGACACTGAAACAGACATGCCAAATGGGCCAGACAAAGAACAGCCTAGGTCATCTAACCCCTATGTAAACATGCTTTGATAGATTCAGGGTCCCACATTTCTTTATTCATGTGTCAAAGGTCGCCCTAGCTAGCTCTAAACCTACCACCCCTTCTTTGTGTGCTTTTTTTTTTTTGACCTCATCGATTTTTGTTATCAAAGCTTTTAACCCTCGAATTAATATACTTGTACATTATTTGTTTACATCTTATATGACATTTTAGTAAATGTTAAAATCGAGATCATTCATTGTTTTAAGTCTTGAACAGATCAATAGCAAAATTGTGTACCATGTAGTGGAATATAAATCAAAATGTCAATCAAAATGTAAGTGTAGCAAAATTGCTAATCCTCACAGTCAACGGTCACTACTCATTACAGTATTAAAGATTTTGTATTTCATTTTTAAGACGAATATTATTAAGGGACCTTTTAATTACAGAATTAAAAGCAGGCTAAGAAACTGCTTTTGAATCATAAACTACTTTTTGTTAAGTGTAAATCTTCTAATGTCGAAAACGATGAAATAAATACACAATGTAGAAGGTGAGCTACTCTTTTAAACAAAGTTAAGCTTTGAAGATGAAATTTCAAATTTTAATATAATATTAAATTTTATTAAGTTCAAACGAGCAATTTGATCCTATTAAAATTCAAGTAAGAGAATGTATTCAAATATTAGTGTTCTCAAATGTTGAAACATTTCTAAAAATTTTAGTTTACATTTAAATTAAACAATTTCCTCCAGTTTGTTTAGATGACTCTCATTTTCCACTACTAGGGTTGTTTATAATAACTAAAAAAAATAAAAAAATAAAATCATTGTATCAAATAATGATAAACATTTTTATTAACTAGAAGTTATGACTAAAAACATTTAATTAAAAGTTTAAATACCTAGATTTGACATGCTTTAGCCTAGATTTGAGAGGTGAACAAGAACAAACACGTCAATTTTCTCTTGTTTGGACAGTGTACTTTAAGAGGGAGAACCTTTTTCTTTAATTTCTTGTAATGATAAAAACACAGAAATGGCTGCTCTGTTTGCATTTCCACAGGTACTGCAAAAATAAACTTTTTTGCATTTTTTTAGCAAAAATAAAATTACAATATTTTGATAAGTTCACAAAAGATTTGTTCCGATTCTACAGTTGTACAAGGACTCCTGTTCATCATTCATAATTTCAGACTACACATGCGGTCAAAGAATATCTAAATGGGTTTTGCGAGGTTCAACAAAAAATTCTTGTGCCGGGAGGGACTGTACACCGAGGTGTGTGTATATAACAAAACCCTATCTGAATTTGGCTGCCAATCTGGTGCATGCAGCATGCATGAGTAGTATGCCGTGGCCAGCCATGAATCACAGAAATTGAGCTGATAAAGTTGCTTTTACTGACCTCTCCATGGACTTTGAAAAACAATTTGAGAAAGACGTTGCACTTTTCTGAAAAAAGTAAATCCAGTAATCGAATAACCAAAAAAAAAAAAAGAAGGGTTTTTATGGGATCAAGCTTAAAAAAGTTTACTTGTTAGATATATACGTATATATTAATACAATTCAAATTTTACATGTTGAATTTGTTGTGACTTAATCATAACCTGATAAAGAAAATAAATAACTTAAGAGTTAGAATGACAGATCGAGGCTAATAAAAAGTTGCTTATTTACTAACCCTCTCCATGGATTTTAAAAGCAAATAGAGAAGAGGTTTCTCTTTTCTAAACAGTAAACATAGTAATCGAATCACAGAATAGGTTGATTAGAGCTCGAGCTTAAAAGTTTACTAATAAGTGAATTCCAAAATAAATAATTTTTTCATCGGCAAGTTACAAATAAGTAAAAAAAATAAAAATATTATGTATTTTTATAGTAAGATAGTTTTAAAATAGGAGTTTTTTTTTTCATTTCAAAGTAAATTATTTAAATATATTTCGAGACAAAAATCAATTAAAAGTAGCTTTATTTTTGTTAGGCTTGGCCAAACACATATAGAATCAACATGAGGAGGGGCGTAGAAAGAGCGTCTCCAATTATTGTGTAAAATAGATATTCAGATCTCTAAAATGGCTGAAAACCTCTCCAAATGGAGATATGCAAATTATATTTTCCAGCAGAAAATGTAGAAAAAGATGTAAATTTACATTTTCTTTTTACATTCATAAGAGGTAAAAAGTATATTTAGATCTTTTCATTGGAATGGAATTTGGATTTAGATCCAACGATATGTAAATGAGGTTAAGCAAATGATTTTGCAGATACCAATTTTACATCATAATTGGAGATGCTCTTATGAAACCAAACCCAATTTTATTTGTGTAAAAGAATTATTTATATGGAATTTTTTAATATGTTAGTTCAATCCAAAAATTTGTTTAGTCAATCCTGACTCCGTCCCGAACAAGAGCTACTAAACTTAAGCACCTATTTCACCGCTTTAAATTAGACTTTACGTGATGAATAAAGAATTAACATAATTTAAAAAATGTTATATCATGACTTATGTACTTTATTTGTAGGGGAAAATTACACAAACATGACAAAACTAGGGTTTGAACTGATAAATACAGATTATTGTTAAATATGACAAAATTAGAATATAGACTATTAAAATTTGGAATTCCATCTTCAAATGTCAATCTTATTAAAATGAGTAGTCCAAACTCTTATACTTTGATCTATATTTCGGTAAATAGTTGATATGAAATTTATCCCTTAACATGATCATGCAAGATGGTGGTTCATTTGAGTAAATCAATCTTGAAATTCATGTGCTCGTTTTCTAGTCTTAACCTGGTCAAATTGCTCGTCGAGCTCACTAAACTTTGATACTATATTAAGACTTGAAATTCTATTTTAAAAGGTCAATCACTTATACGTTGGTCTATATTTAGGTATTTAGTCGATGTGAGATTTGTCCCTTAACCATTTAGAGGAAAATACAGTTAAATAAACCCACATTTAGCTTGAGAAAATATCAAATTAGTGAAATAATCTGTTATGTACAAAATCCCAAAAAAACGTTTATAGTTAAAAAATGCATAGTTTAACCAAAAATCCGAAGAAATTGGTATGCAAAATCAACAATTTGAAATCATAGATATTCTATGAACTTAGAAACTTTACAATCGCCTGCATTTCTGGAAAAAAACATGAAGTTTAAGGCACTGCCACTGTTATGTTTCGATATTAGAATTCAATTGATCCTTCTGCATATTATTACATAACGTTTACTTGCTTTTTTCTTGCTACGTTCATTGATGAATTAATAATTACATGATCTGGTATTTTTGAACTCTTGTTTGTTCAGATATGTATGTTGCATTGAGTTTGATTTCATGTATGTTATTGCTTTTCTTTTATTATGTTCATTGGTGAATTTAAGACCATGCATGTTAATTAAATGATCTGATATTTCTTGGAATCATCATGTTATTGAAATAGTGTTTGTTACATAATAATAGTAAGTGTCATTTCCTGTATGTTACTGGTCTTTTTTACCATGTTCAATGGTGAATTGAGAATTACATGATCTGATAATTTTGAAATCATGTTGTTCAAATAATCGTAACATATGATTTATTGAGTGTAATTTTCTGTATGTTACATATTGTGGTGTTTGTATTGATGTATGTTTTACGTATAATGATATGAAGTTTGCATTTTGCACTTTGATATAATATGTCATTTTTTTTCCTGTATTTATTTTCTTGATATGATGAATGAGTTTTATAATTTGCTATGACACATCCTACAAGTTGTGCTATTCTAAAGATCTTGAAGTTGTACTTGTTCTAATAGTTAGGTTTAAGCTATATGATAGAATGAGAATAAACTTTATATGTTTCTTCTGAATATTCTTAAGCAACATTACATCAGAATATATACTTACAAAGCTTCCTAAGTTTAAAGAGTGCATTAAGGAAACAAATCAACTTACTCCTAATTCTATGACATTATAGTAAAAATAGAATATATCACAATAATTTAGAATCTTCAAATATATGGTTTAAATTAAACCAAATCTTAACACTCCCCCTCAAGTTGGAGCATGGATGTCAAGAATGTGCAACTTGCGTATTAAGTTCCTGAAAGTATTTCCGCCCAAAGCTTTGGTGAAAACATCAGCCAACTGGTGAGATGATGGAACAAATTTTGTAATAATCTACTCGGCTTGGATCTTTTCTCTCACAACATGACAATCAAGTTCAATATGCTTAGTGCGTTCGTGATACACAGGATTTGCTGCAATATGAAGGGCAGCTTGATTGTTACAGAATAAATTGACAGGTCCAAATGAAACTTGCAAGTCATTGAACAAGAATCTTAGCCAAGTGAGTTCACAAGTTGTAGCAGCCATTGACATGTACTCTGCTTCCGAGGATGATCTAGATACTGTCTTTTGCTTCTTTGTTTTCCAAGAATTTAAAGAGTTTCCAAGAAACACTCCATATCTTGTAGTCGATCTCCTCGTCATGGGACAGTGAGCCCAATTGGCGTGAACAATAAGCCTTCAATGTCAGGGAATTGTTGGAAGAGAACAACAACCCGAGACCTGGACTTCCTTTTAGATACATCACAACGTGAAGAGCAACATCCCAATGAGGCTTTCTTGGAGCATGCATAAATTGAATTAGAATATTCACAGAGTATGTAATATCTGGCCTGGTGATTGTAAGGTAGATTAACCTACCTACCAATCTTCTGTAACGAGATGGATTAAGTAGGAGTTCACCTTGATTGTTTGTAAGTTTCAGGTTTTGTTCCATAGGAAAATCAACAGGTTGCACTACAAGAAAACCAATATCATCTAGAATCTCTAGAGCATATTTTTGTTGTGATATAACAATACCAGCTTTGGATCTTGCCACTTCCAAACCGAGAAAATACTTTAAATAACCAAGGTCTTTAATGTGGAATTGTTGGTGAAGGAAAACCTTGAGATCTTGAATAGCTTTTTCATCATTTCCCGTGATAATCATATCATCAACATATATGAGAACCACTGTTAGAGAGCCATTATTCCTTTTAACAAACAAAGAGTGATCAGAATGAGATTGAGTAAAACCAGCCTTCTTGATTGCTTCTGAAAACTTTGAAAACCAATTTTTGGGCGCTTGTTTAAGTCCGTAGAGAGACTTGTGCAGTCGACATACCAAGTTCTCCCCCTGTCGACAGAGGCCTGGTGGTGATGTCATATATACCTCCTCATCTAAGTCACCGTGAAGAAAGGCATTATGAACATCCAACTGAAATAAAGGCCAATTACGAATAACAGCCAAAGTAAGAAGACATCGAACAGTAGTTAATTTAGCTACAGGGGCAAAAGTCTCATGATAATCCAAGCCCTCTTTTTGAGTAAAGCCCTTGGCTACCAAACGGGCTTTGTAACATTCCACTGTGCCATTTGAATTATATTTGATACGAAAAACCCATTTGCTGCCTATTGGCCGATGGCCAGATAGAAGAGAAACCAAAGACCAAGTATATTGATTGGCTAGAGCAGTGAGCTCATGGGTCATGGCCTCACGCCATTTTGGATCTTGAATTGCCTGTTCATATGTGGTAGGTTCAAGAGTACTAGAAATGGTATGGACAAAAAAATTATGAGACGAAGATAATGAGTCAGAGGAAATAAAGTCTGTTAAGTGATAATGAGTACCTAGCCATGAAGAAGATGACATGCCTTGGGGTGTTGTAGAAGATGATGTACTAGCTTGGCCACAGTGAAAGTCACGAAGCAGTACAGAAGGTTGTCTGAGACGATCACTTCGACGAAGAACAGGGACAGTAGGCGAGAGATTTGATGGAGATGAAGAGATAAGGTGGCTCGGTGATGGTGGTGTGGAATTGGATTGCACATCAGGAGATGGAGTATGAGAAGGAGATGACAGGACAGGAGAATCAGAAGTTGGTAAAGGTAAAGGGAACGACGAATCTACGTCAGATGTGCATGAAGGTATGTGAAATAGTGAAGGATTTTCAATTTGTGTTCCAGCATTTGGAGTAGAAAAAGGAAATACGTTCTCATGAAATGTTACATCACGACTGGAAACAAATTTGTGAGTAGTGAGATCATAAACACGATAACCTTTTTGTCCGGAAGGATAACCAACAAAAATACGTCGACGAGCATGAGGAGAAAATTTTGTCAGTGGTTGAAGGTTGGTGGCATAACAGAGGCATCCAAAGACTCGCAAATGTGTGTAACTGGGAGGTTTGTTGTATAGAAGTTCATATGGAGTTTTATGATGTAATACTGGTGTAGGAAGACGATTAATAAAGTAGGTGGCAGTAAGTAGACTTTCTCCCCAAAAGCGTAAAGGAAGATTTGCTTGAAATCTTAAAGCCCGACCAACATTAAGTAAATGACGATGTTTGCGTTCTACGACACCATTTTGTTGAGGTGTAGAAGGGCAAGAACCTTGAAACAAAATGCCAAGATGAGAAAGGTAAGCTTTCATTGAGGAAAATTCTAAGTCATTGTTGCTTCATATACATTTAATTTGGCTATTAAATTGAGTGTTGACATATGTAATGAACGATTTTAGCAAACTTTGGGTTTTAGATTTGAATTTCATAAAAAATATCCATGTGAATCGAGTGTAATCATCAACGATTGTTAAAAAATAATGTGCACCCGTATTAGTTGCAACACGATGTGGGCCCCAAATATCACAATGAATAAGATCAAAAGAGTGCTTAGATTGAATGGAACTCAAAGGAAATGATAATCTTGTTTGTTTTGCCAGATGACAAATTTCACATGAATGTTGAGAATCAAAAACAAAAGAAGGAATTAGTTTGCATAAAAATTGAGATGGAGCTTTAGACAAATGTCCCAGTCGCTTATGCTAAGTGATAGCTAATGGAGTGGGGACATGATACATTACTGGTGTAGCTAGTGGCAATTTCGAGTGTGATACAAGATAGTACAATCCCTTATACTGTTTCCCCAAGCCAATCATCCTCTTCGAAGCTAGGTCCTGCAAAATACAAAAATTAGGAAAAAACTGGATGGAACAGTTTAGAGCAGATGTGAGTTGACTAATGGAGAGGAGATTGACATGAAAAGAAGCGACACAAAGAACATATTTAACATGTAAATTATGAGGAAGATGAGCACTGCCAACACCAGTGATATTTGACTGAGAGCCATTAGGTAAAGAAACTTGTGAAGACATAGGAGTGTTACTGGTCATTGAGGAAGTTATATGATATGTAGCACCACTATCAATAATCAAGTTATCATATTTGAAAGGATTTAAAGTAGATAAAGAACAGAAAAGTGATGAAATACCTGTATAATTGACATAAGGAGGATCTTTACCATTTCGGAGTAAGGCTTTGATTTGCGATAACTCCCCAGAGGTGAACTGAAGTGACTGATCAGGTATTTTAGTTGTAGTATGAACAGGCTCGCTGCTTGTTTGATTAGTAGCAACTTTATGGTTTCGATTTGGACGTTGAACATCTTTTCCATGAAGTTATGTCCAATGGGAAATCCAATCAAATAGTAGCACTTGTCAACTGTATGAGTAGTGCCATCACAGTAAGTGCTCAACTGTGACTTTCTAGGCCCTTGAGGTTTTGAGGTAGAAGGTGTCCACTTGGTCTGCCGTTGGTAATCATGGTATTGTTATTTGAAATTTGGCTGAGATTTGACATTCATAGCATGAATTTGGTCTGCTCCCTTATATTCCAGAAGTCTCATTTGCTTCTCTTCTTCACATAGAAGAGAATAGGCTTTCTTTACAGTAAGTAGAGGCTGTATCAGCATAATTTGCCCTTTCATAGTAGAGTAGGACTCATTCAATCCCATAAGAAATTGTCCTAGCCTGATTTTTTCTTCAGTCCTCCACAAGTGCAAATAGTATAAGGACTGCAAATCTTCAATTCATCCCACAGTGTCTTCATTTTAGTATAATAAGTGAAAATTGATTCTTGATTTTGTTTCAACTCAACAATGGATTGTTGAAGCTGATAGTAATGAGAGAAATCGCCTTGTAGAAGCGTTCCTGTAGATCTGTCCAGATTTTAGAGGGCGTCTCGATATAGAGCACACTACTGGCAAGGTCTTGACTCAATGAATTGAGGATCCAAGAAAGGACCATATCATTACAACATTGCCACGCTTGATGTTTGGAATCTTTCTCACTTGGTGTAGGTATGGTTCCTTTGATGAATCCTAGTTTATTTTTAGCACTAAGACTCACCAACATTGATCATTTCCACATAGCATAATTGGTTCCATCTAGGATTTTTGGAACAAGGATCATTCCCGAATGATCAGATGCATGAATGAAAAGAGGGTCAGATGGATCTATGGTGAGGGTGGACATGGTATGAACATCACTGTTGGAATCAGTTTCTTGTACACGGTTGGAACCAGCATCTTCTTCTACAGACATAATGTGGAAGTTTTAGGATCAATGCTCTGATACCATGATAGAATGAGAATAAACTTTATATGTTTCTTCTGAATATTCTTAAGCAACATTACATCAGAATATATACTTACAAAGCTTCCTAAGTTTAAAGAGTGCATTAAGGAAACAAATCAACTTACTCCTAATTCTATGACATTATAGTAAAAATAGAATATATCACAATAATTTAGAATCTTCAAATATATGGTTTAAATTAAACCAAATCTTAACACTATATGTTACGATTTTTTATATGGTAACTAAGCGTTGTATTTTTTTTGGTTCGTTTTCATGCATACATGTAACAAAAAAATCACACATTGTTTTGGTGTGAATAAGTTACATCGTGTGTCGCTTGTGGTATTTTGATTTAACAGTGTTAAATCATGTCATTATATTGTCTCTTACATGAAGTATTAGTTTTATGCATTGTTATATTTGCTATGTATTTAAATTTCTTGTACTACTCTTAAGAAATCCAATTGATGACTTGAGCAAGTAGCACTTGATATATAGCCACTTGCTGAAGCTACATACTTAGTATGAAGGATGGGTAAGTTCCATTTTTTCTCTATTTATCTGGAGGATAACTGACGTGTTCAACAATCTACAATCAAGAAAATCCAACAATAATCCGTTAGACTAAAAATCGATCCAAAAAAATTATGCGGAAACAATTGGATCGAAAAAACTGAAAAATTTCACGGATTGAGTTCATACCTCCAGCCATTAGTGTTGTTCTAGAAGCTCTTCATTTTGTTCCAGGTAATGGCACTTACAAGCTCTCAACACTCTAAATTGATGGTGTATAATATGTATTTTCAGTTATGTTTGAGTTTAGAGACCAAACCCCTTTATATAGAGTCAAGCTCCCATCAAGTCATGACTACAATTACCCTCCAATTGGTGGTGAAATGAATTTCATAAATGCTGAATTGAAATCAATAAATGTTGAAACTGAAACCATGATGTTGGACCATTAATAGAGAAAGAAACGGTTGTGCTACATTCCCCCACTTGGTCCATACATTCAACCTAATGTTTCAACTCATTCCCATCGATTGTCTTAAAAAATAAACACATGAATCATGGCGATGACTCCTCTAATAACGAGTATTATCTTCCATGTATTACAATGTATTTAGTTCCTTAAGAATTCTTTATGTGGTAACAATACTTAATGAAAAAGACCTTATGTCTTATTCTTGGTCCTACAAAGATATATTTTCTCAAATAAATTATGCGCGCATGAATATGAGAAAATATCACAATAAATAAGAGTTTCATACAAAAATTGTATATACCATTACATAATAGAACCAAGTTTCATTTTCTCTACATGATCCTTGAATTTCAATGGTGTCGTGCCTTTAGTCAAAGGATCAGCGATCATCAATTCGGTGCTTACGTGTTCAATGACCACTTTCTTTTCTTTAATATGTTTCCTTATGGCTAAATACTTAATGTTGATATGTTTACTTCGACTACCACTTTTGTTGTTCTTAGCCATTAAGACAGTAGTCGAATTGTCGTAATAAATTCTCAATAGCCTAGAAATGGAATCCATAACTCTAAGTCTAGATATAAAACTCTTAATCCATACACCATGCGAAGAAGCCTTAAAATAGGAAACGAACTCGGCTTCCATAGTGGAAGTAGCGGTCAAGGTTTGCTTGGTACACCTCCATGATACATCCCCACCAGCCATCATAAAAATATACATTGATGTTGATTTTCGTGAATCAACACAGCTTGCAAAGTCTGAATCTGAGTTTCAATCACTTCCAGATTATCCATCCGTTTATACATAAGCATGTAATTTTTGGTTCCTTGAAGGTACCTCATTATTTTCTTTTCCGCTCTCCAGTGGTCCATACCTGAATTACTTAGATATCATCCTAACATTCCTATAACAAATGTAATGTCATGCCTTGTGCAGACTTGAGCATACATCAAGCTTTCGATAGCGGAAGCATATGGAATGTTCTTCATTTGTTCCCTTTCTAAATCATTTTTCGAGCATTGGTTCAAATTGAATCTATCACCCTTCACAATGGGAGCTATACTTGGCGAACAATCCTTCATCCAGAATCTCTCTAAAATTTTGTTGATATAGGTTTCCTGAGACAAACCCAAAATACTTCTTAATCTGTCTCTATGAATCTTAATGCTAATAACATAAGATGCATCACCCATATCTTTCATATCAAAATGTTTAGAAAGGAATTGTTTTGCCTTATGCAACAAACCTTTATCATTGGTTGCAAGTAAAATGTCATCTATGTATAAAACAAGAAAACAAATCTTACTGACACTAACCTTTTGGTATATACATTGATCTATGGGATTTTCAACAAATCCAAATGAAGAAATTACACCATGGAATTTAAAATATCATTGACGGGACACTTGTTTTAGATCATATATAGATTTATTAAGCTTACAGACCAAGTTCTCACCATCATTAGAGGAGAATCCTTTAGGTTGTTTCATATAAACCTCTTCTCTAAATCTCCATTGAGAAATGCCGTTTTCACATCCATTTGTTGTAACTCAATGTCAAATTGGGCTACTAATGCCAAAATAATACGTAGAGAATCTTTTTTAGATACTGGAGAAAAGGTTTTCGTGGAATCGATTCCCTCATTTTGAGTGAATCTCATAGCCACAAGTCTCGCCTTGTATCTCTTAATGTTGCCTAGCGAGTCTTTCTTAGTCT
>CAIGRT010165751.1:0-14011 GCA_903798405.1 Fraxinus platypoda | reverse complement strand
ATGGGGTAATTAACCCTCAATTCTTCAATCAACATACAAAAGGTACCAAAAATGCAAGAATTGAAAAATTGCAAAGAAAAATCTTACCTCCCAATTTAGGGCTCATAATTTTGTATCTAATTGAAATGGAAAATTAATCAAAATGATGAAGTAATAATTCACACACCCCCGCAACCCCACCCCAAATTGATACTCCGTCCGTCCCATTTATATANAATTTAGGGCTCATAATTTTGTATCTAATTGAAATGGAAAATTAATCAAAATGATGAAGTAATAATTCACACACCCCCGCAACCCCACCCCAAATTGATACTCCGTCCGTCCCATTTATATATGTTCACTTTCTTATTTTCTTGTCTCAATTATATAGTCTCGTTTCTTTATTAAGAATGTTTTATTTTGTTCGTTACTAATATACCCTTATTTCTTTACTACTTATAATAATAATTTACTATTAGTTATTGATAATTAAATGAGGGTAAATTATGAAAGTTTTTGACAAAAATTGCTTTTCCAATAACATTAAATAAGATTTCTTAATCCGTGTGAAAAACAAAACAAACCTATATAAATGTGACAAATGGAGTATTTGATTTCCGGATTCAATCTGATTTACGAACTTCTAGCCTTTAATTTACGAACTTAGCTCTCAACCTTCACTTCTTCCACTCTATTCTCCAAAATATATACCATATTGACGTATGGGCACCTTTCAATTAAATAAAAAAACCTAATTCTGGATATATATGACGGACCATGAATACTAAATAAAACAATTTTTCATTTTTCTTTGAGCCAAAAACAGCACCCAGGGTATTGTGTATAATCCTAGGTGCCACTATCATCTTTATATATGGATGAAAGTGTTCCAAAACAAGTCCAAAGTCTAATTACGCTAGAATTGTACGCTTATAATTAAATTCAAAATTTTCATAGCAATTGTAATAAAGTTGGATATATATTTTCCAAACTTCAATTAAATAGATCTTATCTAGTCGAACCTAAACCACATAATCTAATTATCAGCATTTGCCTTTTTCACTTAACGCAAAAGACCGCACTTTCGAATTACGTACAATCACGTAAACTAAAATATATATGCAATATTTTTTATTATTTTTTTAATCTATTGTATATATTCCATCCAATTATGAGATCCGATAATTGAGTACGATCATAGATAGTCATTTTGTTTATCTGATTATTCTCATTAACTTAAGTTACATTTTCTTCAAAGTTCTTTTGATCGAATTTACATTCGTTGAAGTTTAGTTATTTCAAAACAAGGATCTTGCTACATGTACATCAAAATTTACATAATAAAGCACAATACTACATGGCAGTCTACCATTTGCCAATTTAAAGTACAATTAACTTTTTCATCCAATATTTTCCATCTACATCATATTATTTAATCCATTATGTACATTTTTTTATGTACAAGTAGCAAAATCCTTCAAAACAATGATCTCGGATTTATAACCGTTCAACAAAAAAGTACCTTATTTAGCAATCGCTTGACCCATTTTCCATGGCAACGATTCCCGGCATGAATTGCTGTTCTCCACTTCTCTTGTTTTTCACCTTCCAATTTACCGAGTTATTTGATTAACCAAATTTATCTCACCCGTTGGTAAATTAAAAATCCATTACTCACGAAAATATATACGCAATTAGATGAAATATATAGTGGTCAAATGAAATTTAATTCCAATACACTTCAAGTGGACTAGTGTTACCATTAAACCATTTCTATGACAAGGGCAAATCGCATACCTGAATGGTAAAATAGTCAACACTACAACCTTCCGGTACAAGGTATCGGCCCTCATACTTAGGGTGTGTCTGTTGGCCATTTTCATCAGATTTTCAGCATAAGAGCCTGTTTGGTACAACTTTTCATTTTCTACAGTAAATCAATTCTCATTTTCAACCACACATTCTTCAATAAAATAATATTTTCCATCACATCAATACTTTTTTTTTCTTTTTCAACCACACATTTCCCATCATATCACTATTCAAAAATCAATTCTTCCCCCAAAAATCTCTACCAAACACACTCTAAATATGATCCTTTTTTTTCAATTGGTGGCCCCCACATCCCTCATATCTGGTCAATTGTTGCGGCTGAAAGACAAAGCAACAGTTGAATTTTCAATCAAAATCTGTGAAATAATTGGGGCCAGACACGCTCTTAATTGTGAATGATTTTATTTATGATGAAAATATAAGTTTGTCACACCGTGCAACTCAACGAAAATACCTAACTCATATTATTTACAAGCCTAACTCATATTATTTACAAGTGAAGTGATCATTGACGCTTTTATTCGTTTACTCAACATTAAATAAATGCAATAACAATAAATACATAAAAATAAAATTTATTTATTATTAAGTTTTCATTTTATTAGGCATGACTATATTATACTGCACACAACCCAACAACTTATTAGAAGATTATGAAACACAACACAACACAAACAGGGGCACAGGTAATTCCTCCAACAACAAGTGCAAATAATCACAGTTTAGAAGCAGCATCCTTGTCCAAGAACCATGTCAATTCTTTTTCGGCTGAAACTTCCATGCACGGGAGGGGAGTTACACCAGGAGGAAGTACACCACCCAATGTTATTTTTACAGCATCGGCCAGCTCAGCGCCAGTGACCACCATTGCGATCTCTGAAGCTGAGTTGATCACAGGAAACGTGTAAGTGATCCTCGGTGGAGGAGGTTTGGGAGAGTCGGTAATGAAGGTCACCCACCGTTTCTTCTCGAAACGTTGCGGGCGTGTAGGAAATAAAGAAGCCACATGTCCATCTGGCCCGATTCCAAGAAGCATAAGATCAAATTTGGGGAATCCACTTGCATCAGATATAGGTATAATTTTGCTATAGACCAAATGCTTGAGACGTGCTTCATAATCATCTGCTGTAGCCTTTGGCGACAGCTTGTCGTTAATGGCATAAATGTGACAGGGAGAAATTGGTACCTGCAAAATTACATGAATTGTTATGCATTCAGTTTGTAGACCAAAAATATCTCGAAATTTTGCATACCTTCGAAAGAAAACCATCATAAGCAAGTTTATAATTGCTGTCAGGACTATCCAAAGGAACCACCCTCTCATCCACCCAAAAGATGAGCCATTTCGACCAATCAACTAAATCTTTGTAAGGAAATCCCACCAGTTTCCTTTAAACATCAAAATAAAATTTACAAAAAGATCGACTACAAAAATAACCCATATCATTACAGGAATTGCAGGGAAAAAAAAGGTAGATCCCATTTACAAAATAGCAGGCGTACCTCAGTGTATGGATTAGGGTACCTCCAGAAAGAACAACAGAGAAATAACCCTTCTCTATGATATATTTTTCCGACAATTTGACGACGTATTTTGCAAGAGCCTTGGCGACATCTTCCTCAGATTGGAATTTTCGTACGTTAGTTTTGCAATTCCGAGTGGTCAAATCCTGTGATGCAGGGGAAGGGCATTTCAGTACGTTGTTGGATTGGTTATCCACTGGAGTTGCTAAAGCCATTGATGCAGGGGACGCTATGAGTTTGCTCCAAATTTTAGTGTCGAGTATATGCCACTTCTATCCTAGAATCGTATGCCTATTTTATAGAGAGTTCTATTGTTGGAATATAGTATGTTAACATGTTGTACCATTATTAGTCGTCACAATCAGCCTAGAATCGTATGCCAATTCTATAGAGATAAAAGTTCAACTTGAGAAGAGAATATGTTAACATGTGAACCTTATTAATCGCCATCGTTAGCACAAAATTGTATGCCTATTTTGTAGAGATAAAATTGGAATAAAATATGTCAGCACGTGGCACAATTATTAATTGCCACAGCTAGCCCATAATCGTATACCTATTTTCGTGTGCCTATTTTATAGAAACAAAATTTCGACTATTGGAATCAAATATGTTAGCACGTTACATCACTATTCATCGCCACTGCTAGCCTAGAAATATTGACAAAAATTTAATTATTGAAATAAAACATGTTAGTACGTGACACCATTTTTAGTTAGTAAAATAAAATGAAAATAAACACGTGAATAATGAAATTGACGAGTGCAACTATGAACTACGTACTAGTGCAACTTTAAGTTTGTCAAGTGATCCTAATATGTACCACATAAATTTGTTTAGTGGTCCTAATGTGTATAACCTTGTCAAGTTATACATTACCCTTTTTAAAAAAAAATTTAAACTACTGTCTAAGAAAATATGAACTGGGACATAAAAGAAGATTTGGGAATTTATGTAATTGAGGATTATTATTCAACAATAATGAGTGATTAAGAACCAACTTGCTACTAAGACAACAGCAAAATTTCCATTTTTTGTAAAGAAATTCAAATTCTGTAATGCATAAAACGGGGACTGTTTTGCAAAATATGGATAGAGTTGTTGGAAACTTTCTGTTAACCTCAAAATATGCTGCTGACAGATGCCGCACCCACTCGTGCATGCGTAAGCTAGATCCAACACGTAAATGTAGATCAACGGTCCAGATCATTCCAAAATTGGACGTGAGAGAAGCTCAACGACATGAGATGTTTCTGTTCGGGTTCCGACGGAATATCTGGAATACGATTGTATAATAATAACCAATTACTATGAGTATAGATCAAAGATTGCAAATCAATATATAACAGAATAAAACAAGTTACTCCAAGTGTTTAAAGTTGTATTAATCTTCAATTATTATATAGTGATGGTATTTATAGTGTTACAAACAGAATGGTGACCCTTAGATGAAATTACATGTGGCCTTATCCCTACGGATAAATTCGGTTACTCTTATTTATGTGAAAATAGTTAGTTTAGTCTATTTCTTAATTCAAATATTGTGAGTACCAGTTCTTTATCCGATTATGGTAATCTATATATGCTTAATACAATTGCATCTTATGAAGAAATCTTGCAAGTGAATTCACGTGGTATTAAACATAAATTAACCTATGAGAATTCTGCTTCGTTGTGGCACAATCGATTTGGTCACATATCTCAAAAGAGAATGAAAAATTTTGTGTTAGGAGGAATTCTTGATTCCTTTAATTTTTCAGACTTATGTGTTTATGTTAATTAGGTTAAGGGAAAACGAATAAATATAAGGATATTATGTGCCAATAGAACTTCGACCATCTTAGAAATAATTCATACGGATATATGTGGGACATTCCCTTTGGCTTGTTAGAATGATCAACAGTCATTTATTTTGTTTATAGACGATTTTTTTCGCACTGTGACTACCTATTTCTCATCCATGAGAAATTCCAATCATTGGACAAGTTCAAGGATTATAAGACTGATGTTGAAAACCAACTCTGTAAAAGAATTCAACAAGTCGATCTCACCATAGTGGTGAATATCGTGACAAAATATAACGAATTAGGAGAACAATGTCCAGGGCCTTATACTGAATTCTTAGAAGAATGTGAAATCGTCCCATAGTATTCCATAATCTCTCTAGGTTGAAGCACTAAAGACTGTAGCTTAAATTCTCAATAAAGTTCCAAGTAAAGCAACTATTAAGCGGTTACAAATTTTTTAAAAATCTCACTATTAGGTCAATTCTCGAAATGAGAAATGTTCGATTCCCTGAGAATGTAGAATTTGCGGGGAGATAAAATTTTAAAGTTAAGGATTTTGTATTTGAGGAATGATATGTATAATCACTTTTGTTGTAATTGACAATGATCAGACTAAGGACAAATTCTTCCTCTAGATCTTATTCAAGAAGCAATTTAGGATCAAGATAATATTACAAAATCCCCTATATACAATCAAGAGATTGTTCAAGAAAACAAGCTTAACAACCTCAAGAACAAAAGTCATTAAGAAAATCCATTAGAGAAAAAAGAAAGGTAATTCCGAATGACTTTATAGTCTTTCTCCAAGAAAATAATTGTGGTATTGGATTGGTGAAAGAAGATCTAAAGAAATCCATCTATGGGCTTAAGTAGGTTTCCTGTCAATGGTATCACAAATTTCATCAAATAATTATCTTGTTTGATTTTGAGGTAAATACAGTTGATGATTGTGTATACCACAAGTTCAGTGGGAGTAAGTATATTTTCCTGGTATTGTATGTCGATGACATACTGCTTATATGCAATGATATATGCTTATTACACGAAACTAAGAGATTTCTGTCATGGAATTTTAAAATAAATTTTTTTTTGTGATACTTCTTTTGTATTAAGGATATAGATACATCGGGATCGTTCTTATGGTATTTTTGAATTATCACAAAAGAGTTATATCGATAAAGTTTTTAAGAGATTTGGGATGCATGAATGTAAACCAAGTGATCCTATCGTTAAGGGAGACAAATTTAGTCTCAATCAATGCCTTAAGGATAAATTTATAGAAAAGAAAATACAGAAAATTCCCAGTGGTTGGGAGTTTAATGTATGATAAGGTTTGCATACGTCCGGATAGACATTCATTGTTTGAATGCTAGGCAGATATTTAAGCAACTCTGAGATGTATATTTGGAAAGCAACCAATTAGGCTATTCGATATCTATAGAGAACTAAAGATTAAGTTCCTAGTTGTCAAGAAAAGAATTCAGAGTGTTCATGTTTCTATGAACCATATTAGGACAAATTCTATAATCGTTGATTCTCTTACTAAGGGGCTATCACCTAAGGTCTTTTAAGAGCATACTGCTTACATGAGTGTTGCATATTTTGATGATATGTCAGTTTGGTGAGAGTTTGTATTCGGATGTTGCCTATTTTAGATACATAATTTTATCCATTGATATTCGGTTTATTTCAGAAATAAACTATTCAATTCAATTTCATTCTGATTAAAGTTTATGGTTGATCTAATTAAAGAATAAGGTAGGACCAATTGGAAATGACATATTTGGATCACATTGCATGTAATTTTCATGCTACACATCCACATTTGATCTATGTCATTTGATTGTGCTGATATATGTGACCATTAAGTGTTTAGTTATGATAAGTGTAAGGAAGATCGCTTTGATCTTATATTGATATAATCAATGGACGAGATTGTTCGAAGATGCTTTTGATTATGATAGCAAAAGTTTTGATGTCATAAGGTTATACACATTTATCAAGTAATATATGTTTGTTGGGTTTATTAATTTGTTATGTGGGCCTACATATGTAATTAATTGTGTATAAGACTATCATAAAGTTGAGTTTAATTAAAGTGATCTAATAAAGAATTAAATTGTTGGGTTTAGAACATTTAAATAAAGTGTGGGTTGGATTTTATGTGTAGAGATCAGATTCCTTTAAAATTGTCTTTCATGATGGACGAAATACTTATGGATATATATAAGGTTATGGTCCACAATTCATATGTAACTTTTCATTCTGTGTCCCCCATTAACACAAAAATACAAGAGTAAGCATATTGAAGAGGAAGATCCAAAAAATCCGAAGTCAAGAATAAGGATCGAAGAAATCAAGATTATGGAGCAAGAAACCAAAATCAAGTTCAAGAACTTAAAAACCCAAAGAGCCAATAATCAATATTCAAGATCCAGTATTAAAGCATCATTTCCAATGAATTAAGATATGTTTCGTATTTAATAATTTTCTTGATGATTTGATATGAATGGTCTTGGCAATAAAAGAATTTAGTTTTCAAGTTCTAAAGTTTCTAATTTTATAAAGTTTAAAGTTTTATAAATTTTCAATATGAACTAGTTCACACATAGCATTGCACAAAGCCAAAAATATTCTAAATTAAAAAATTACAAATTTGATATATCATTTTTATACTTGTGTAGACCAATTTCCTTGATGTATATTGCTTTTATAATCGTGTAGGCCAATGTCCTTGATTTATATTGCTTTTTGTAGTGTGTTTTATGAAAATATACTTTTTCTTTATACTAGAATTGATCTATTGAAAATCGTAGAAAATTGGAACTAATATACAAAATTTCAGATCCACACCCCCAGGAAAAAAAATAATTTATTTCCATGATAATGCGGAAAGAAAAGAATAAGAAAGAAAATTCGCTAGATAAAGGGTAATATTTTCTAAAGAAATAATTAGTAATTATGTATTTATGTTAATAAACATATCTGGCTATTATTATTGAAGCTCTTTATGTTTTCAAAAATCAATTGAAGTATTTTCTCAATGAATATGTAATTGTAAGAGTTAAATCTTGATATAATTTGAAAAGGTAAACAAAAGGTCCCAGGCAACAAAATATGAAAAATATGTTATTTTTAAAGTTAAATATTTATTTTTAATTATAATGTTTCTAAAATTTACGAGTACCACTCATTTTTTTTAAAAAAAGTAATTTTTTTGCAAAAGAGAATGAAACCCAATCATAGGCAGTGTGAGATCAAGCAAACAAAATTGGAAAATGCAATTTGTAGATTCCATGCTTGATATTGCCTTTGTTACAAAAAACAATTTTGGTGAAAAAACTGTTTTTTTTTTAATTGGCAAATGACAGCTTGCCATGTGGCAAGTACGCTTTGGTGTACACCAAGCATGATTGAACAAATTTTGCATGCTACGCCAAACCAAGTTTGGCCACGAGGTGCCCTGGCCCCATCCGCACCCGGACCGACTTCGAGGGAAAAAAGGAGTACACATACTGACCAGGAATCTCGAGTAGCATGAAATTTTTGTGTCCTTTGCTTCCAAGACAAATAAGCCCTTCAACAAATAAGATTCACTCTAATTTATTCTTAACTTAAAACAAATAAATGCAATAGAATAGCCAAATCAATTAGCTTCAGTATTTGGTCAGTAAACACTCCTTCGGCAAATTATTCTGAAATCTCTTATTATCCATGCAATAATCATATATCAGATGGTATTTCCTAACCCATCTGAATAGCCTTCTTTGTGCCCACGACAAAGAATTAAATCTCTCATTATTCCACCAATTTGTAGGGCTATTTGCCTTGCAAAATCTGGGATTCCCTTTCCAAATGCATGCATCAATTTTGTGGTTTTTGAATGAGGCAATGAAGGGACCTTTGGACCAATCAATTTTGTCTTTCCCACCATTTGTGGCCCAATCACTGCCATCCCATATGCTTATCTGTAAGCTCATTGGCTGAAATCTTGGAAATGCCACTCCCTTTTCTGCATGGTTTCTGTATGTTCTTATGGGAACCCAGTCCACCATGAATCTGCAAGAAATAAGAAGTTTTAGAAAAGTATATTTTTTTGCCTTGCATTGCAAGAAATCCAATTTCTGCAAGGCTTCTTAATTAGAAGCGTCGAACGGATAGGGCCGATCCTTTCGATTGATGCTTGACCCAACATGTAAATATGTGCGGGCGAGATTTGAATACATGGAAATTTTAACATCATCATCAAGGTCCTATTTCTAGTTTCATTGTTCCTCATTTAAAAAAATTGTGCACATATATGTCTGGCATTTGATGGGTAAAAACAATGCAGTCTGAAAGGAGCATGTTGGAGATGAGATATAAATCAATAAATTCATCTTTTGGTTCAACATGAAACATCATGAACTACGAAAAGTTTGATCATATTGTTAATTAGAGATGGACTTACACAATCTGGTGGAGGTTCCATAGTATAGAATAGGTATGGAAGTCCTTAGTGGGATCAAACCACAGTTTAATTCTCTGCTCTCTGTCATCATGTCCATCCACATAAACATTTGTTTGAAGAATATAAGGTTGTCCAGGTACATTTCCCAGGAATTCGAAATCAACTTCATCACGATTTGGTTGACCCGATGTGAGCTGCATATTCACAACAACATTTTATTATACCACTAACCACTAAATTTTTTTACATTGTACAGTCTAGTAATACACTAAGTGTCTATTGTCTTTGAACTTACATAGAAGGCCACAACAGTGCCGACTGAGTTATCTGGTATCAGTTTAATTTTCATGTCGAACTGGCCGAACAAGAACATGTCATTTGAAGCAAAACCAGAACCTGAAGAAAATTTTAAAGAAAATTTGAATATCTTGAAAATAAAATCTAAAATAAATATTCTTTTCCTTTTGAATCTTTTGAAATTCTTAGTAGACAAGTTGGATTAGACCGATAATATAGTAAACAATACTGTACGTTGTAAATCATACGTACAACACTGTCTAACAAATTAAGGTTTTAAACGAGTTGGTTCAACGTAAGGCATTCTTGAGCATATATATATAACTAAACAAAATTTCTTAACCTGTATTTCTTCATGTACTGACCTGAATTCTTGTCAAGTTTTAAGCTTCTAGTTCCACCATCTGCAGATGTATTTACATGGCTAGGAGACCATGTCACGAAGAAATCCTTGTTAAAATCTCCGGTCGACACAACAGAAGCTAGTGAACATTGAATCAAACTAATGGAGAAAATTCCAATCAACACTGTAAATCTAGATAAGTTCTTCATGTGTTTCTCTAATGAGAAAAATGTGGGTTTATCAGAGCATTGAGGGTGGGAGGCTACATATAGTTATTGCATGGTTAAGGGTTGTGAATGTGAAGGAAACCAGTAAGAGTTTTGTTTAAGCAAGCATATCTTTAATAGGAAGCAAAGGAATATCAGGCTACTAGAATCTCAAATATATATATCTATTTATATATAGGTTTGCTTAGAGTACCATTAAGAGACATAAAACTAGTGATCAACAAATTGTAATCATGTTTCAACCTACTCATATCTAGCTTCCACGTGTCAAATTAATGATAATGATAAATTAACTTCATTCTCAATAAATTTAGGATCGACTGTTAGGACTTAACAGATTGACGTGAATGTTTGTTTTCATGTTTAAATTTCAATATCATCCTATGAAGGAGAAATATATATTCCAATCTTTCGGCATACATTAACCTTTAAAGGTTTTGTGTCTGAGAGGCTTTTCTAAAATGTTCTAATTATCACAGCAAGTGTAAGAAAAGTGACAAGCTGACAAAAAGAGGAGCCCTTATCCTCCTTAAGCTTGCTTTGCTGAAGTCTTCATTTTTCAAGCATTCTTTACAACTCCAAGTCTTCTACAAATATTCTTTTCCTCCCTTTTGGCTTTCGAACTAAGGGTGTGTTTGACCCACATTATTTTGAAAAAATGTATTTTGGAATGTGGTAGAAAATGATTAGAAAATGAGAATGATGTGGCTCAACCAGGGCTAAAAGATTTTGTAATTAAAGATAGGACAAATTTATTTATTTAAATCTTCACCATACGTTTTTCGCGTGAATGAGGCATTTATTTCTCCCATCAAATTCATGACGCATTCCCACTATATGTTCTTCACGTGCAGGGGCGGAGTTAGAATTTTAGAGTTGTAGGGACAAATTTCACAAAATTTTAATTGTGAGGTACAATTGAAAACTACAAGGAAGTTTTATTTTTTGAAATTTTTGGATCTAAAATTTAGTGTGGGGGCAGGTAGCCCAACTGCCCCCACTATAGATCCACCCATGTTCACGTGAATGAAGGATTTATTTCTCCCATGAAATTCGTGGCAAGGAGTGCACAATTTTTCATAGAAGAATGATACTAAAATTTGAATTTAGGACATTTGTCTATGTTGAACCAACATTTCGCATAAAAGCTTAACTCTCGATTTATATATTTTAGAGCTTGTATGGGAGGGATTAAAATCAGTTTAAAATTGAAAATATAGCCGTTGGAGTTGACTTTTATTAGACGGGTGAGACCCAATAACGACTATATTTTCAATTTTAATTAGATTTTAATCTATCCCAAACAGTTTATTGTCTTCAATATATATGAGTAGAACTTAAAAATCAAGAATAGTATTATGGTAAAACAGTTTGCTGTAGTGCGCTTCCATCTACTTACAACTAATGGCAGTTATATGGTGAAAGTTAAGATTATAAGCAAGAGATGATAAGACCAAAATATATCATCATTAATAACCTAATATGATCAGACTAGTTAGTGTATGTTTTACACAACTTACATTATAATTTAAGTCGATAAACTATCATTTTTATCCACACATTCCGTAAATCTACAACTTTCAACAACTACTCATAAAATCTCCTCCGCGACTATGGCTTAAATTATAATCTAGGCCATTCCGAACACTCAACTTGGTTGTGTTTAAATATACTTTTTAAAAAAAAATAAGTTAATGTATTATTGGAAGGTAAATTTTGTTAATTAAATTTAAAAGTAAATTTTAAAGAACGTTTGGTTCCTAAAATAAAATAAAAATAATAAAAAAGCATGTTTGATCAAATAAATAACTTATATATGATATTGACAATAATTGGTCCCAGATTAAAAAAAAAATTGAAATAATAGTGTAAGAATTGTCATAGTAATTATGAAACCAATTTCTAATTTAAAAAGAAAGAACTGTAGATAGAACTCTCAAGTCTCAGTGAAAATCTGGAATTATTTTAGTTAAATTTGGTTATTTCGAAGTTTGTATTATATTAAGTGTATGTTTGATTGCAAACATGTAATTTGTATGGAAAGAAAATAAGTTTTAGGCAATTGAATTGCTAGAACTTATTTGTATGAAAATTATTAATTAAATGTCTTTGATTAGTTTAATTTTAAATATATAAAATGTCATATTTGTCCATATTTTATTGGTGAGTGGATGATACAGAGTGGAGAGAGAGAGAATTACTTAGAGATGGCAATGGGCCGAGCCCTCGTATGCGTACGAGCTCGGCTCGTTTATAATTAGCCGAGCTTTTGCTCGGCTCGTTACTCACGGGCCAAGCTCGGCCCGACCCGACCCGGCCCGTGAGCTCGTGGGCCGAGCTGAACTTTGGCTCGCGAGCTCGTCAAATTTTTTTTAAATAAACCTTTTTTTTTAAAAAAAAATTACCCCTCCACATTAGACGAGCCCACGAGCCTGGCTCATGGGCGAGCTCGTTGGCTAGCCCACGAGCCGCTTGCCCGTGGGCTGGCCGAGGCCAACCTGCTCGGCTTGTGCTCGGGCTCGTCATTTGACGAGCTTGAGCCTCCCACGAGCCTATTTTTCACGAGCCGACGAGCCACTCGGCCCGTTTGCCACGACTAGAATTGCTCAAAAAATAAAAACTGATAGGAATGTAAAATGTAAATTTTCCCACCTTATTTTATGTGCTCGTATTATTAATCAATGATAAAATGTACTCATTACGTTTATATTTTGATTTAGGTGGCAATTTTATGGATATTGCGTAATTTGGAAGAAATAAGCGAACAATGACTAAAATGAAAGAAAACGAAGATTGGGGACTGAAATGCAAATACTCAAAAGTTATGTGGAACCTCACAATGAAGATTTGAGAGTGTTAGATGTCAATCGGATGAATAAAAAAGTCAAAGGGATGAAATACAATCAAAGTATTATCACATATCAACTCCTAGCCGCAAATGTTATGCTTCAGATTTTCAGTCTCAGTTTGAGACCCATTTTTGGCATAGAAATTGGAATATTATATTTTGGAAGATTTGTAGCCCTTTGAGTTAGTTATTATCACATATCAACTTCTAGCCGAAAATGTTATGCTTCAGATTTTCAGTCTCAGATTGAAACTTATTTTTGACATAGGAAATGTTCGAATTGAAAAATTATATTTCCGAAAGTTTTTTAGCCCTTTGATTTATCTTTCTAACGCATCTTGAATCACCTCAATCGAATATCGGAAGAGAAAGATATGACCAAAATACTGAAAGTTGTCCGGTGGAAAACTAGCAAAACTATGCGGTCGCATAGTGTAATCTTCCTTGCGGTTGCATGAGCACCTTCAGAGATTTGTAGAGCCCCATTTCAATGTTCTATACGACCGCATAACTTATTACTATGCGGCCGCATAGTTCATTCCCGACACGAAAATTCTGGTTTCTGAATTTTAGTCAACTACCTATGAAAACAACTATAAATACATATTTTAAAACCTTAGAATGGGGGAAGACGTACAGATCGCTTCCAAACTCCATTCTTCATTATTTTGCTTATAAATTCATGAATTGTAATTAAACTTTTACACTTGGTTGAAGTAG
>CAIGRT010165748.1:0-25438 GCA_903798405.1 Fraxinus platypoda | reverse complement strand
ATATATATATATATATATTCCTTTATCTGATAGTTTCTTGTAATTTGATCTGATCTGATCTATTCATTTTTATTTTTGTTTCTAATCCATTAGAGTTGAAAGGAGAACTAAACCAAGAGGTCTCTCTTTTGATCACCAATCCATTTTATCATCAATCAATCCCCATTCACGTCTTTCTTTATCTTTGTTATCATTTAATTTACAGAAGCTAGGAGTGGTGGTTAAATCAGTGGAGAAGCCTAGACTGGTATTGAAGTTCATAACGATGGAAAAGAACATAGGTCTTGGCCTGGATCAGATGATTCCTGGCCATGGCACTTTGCCTTTGAGTCCATACTACTTTTGGCCGAGGAAGGATGCATGGGAAGAGCTGAAGATGACTTTAGAGAGTAAGCCATGGATATCCCAGAAGAAAATGATTATACTTCTTAATCAGGCCACTGATATTATCAATCTGTGGCAACAGAGTGGAGGCAATTTGTCCTAGACACCATTGTAGGATTGTCACTTGTTTCGTCTTTAATGTAACATATTGTAGTTAAGTTGATTTCATACTAGTATTGTACCTACACTTCAAATTTGGGCCACTATAATTGAACTGAGAAGCTGTTGAAACCATGTCCTACTTGTTTAGTTTATTCACATTTTTGAAATTTCTGATTGTTTTGAGGATAACCACACTTTCCTCTAAGGCAACCTACATGAGAGAGAGTTTATCATGAACCCACTCGTAGCTACTGGTCTAGCATCTGGTTTACCGGTTTTCCAGATGAACCAACCAGTCTAGTCTAATTTTAGCAAGTATGGGTTAAAGTGTGTAGTGATTGACATATGACTCTTGATATGCTTATATATTAAGCATCATAGAACAGAAAGTGGGTAAGCAAAATTTGTATTATGTTCTTATTATTTGCTTATCATTTCATATGATTATTGTCCTTCTGGCTCCTAACTTTTGGCCTACACCGGGGGAATGTAGGCACTGTCTTATTGGGAAATATCATTGCTACGATGGTGGTTGTTTTGCGGGTGCTCATAAGGAAGGAGCGTATTGGCTACAAAAATTATCTTAAACACATATTATATGCTCTTTTCGAACATAACTAGGCCATATCGTTTGTTCAAACTATCTAGATAAATAGAATCTAGAAACCAGAATTAACATTTCTGGAGTTGATCTGCAGAATGTTGTATTTGAATTTTGTTAAGATGACTGTGAACAGGTAAGAAGTCACAATAATGATGCACGTGTGTGGTTGACCAACTACCTGTTTCAGACAAGGAAGATGATATCTCTAGTAGGTTGAAAATTAATGATGTTCTGTTCCTCCTCAGCAATATAAAAACAAAGTTCTGCATTTTGTGCTTTCATCCATGTTTTTGTCATGTTGATTTTATTGCAAGAAGTCACCTTTTCGTCTACACCATATCACCACTTGGTCATGATCGTACTTCCAAATAAAAATAGCAAGTTTACTCTATCTAGCTGTTGTTGAAGTTACTTTATCTCTGCTGATAAGGAAACCTCTTCTAATAGACATAGTTTGATATAGCTGAGTAATGTTCTCTTATATGATAGCAGATGTTATTTGGAGTAGCTTCTAAACTGCATGTTTTCTCCTAGTATTTTCAATCTTATGTACCCCAAGAACAGTGGAGTTCGCTAAGAGCTTGTCTTTGTTCAGTAGTTAGTGATATATTAGATTATTATGTGCTTTACATTAGAAAAAAAAAAGAATAAAGTGCCACCCAAGAAAACCATTACATAATTTTCTAGAAATATCATGATGAGAAAAAAATACTTGCTATTTTCACCAAACTCTCAAAAGTAGTTGCAGTCCTATTATATAGCATCTACTATAGTTTGTATGGTTGTTACAGGCCATATGTCCCATCTAGTCCTTACAGAGATTGGTCTCTTGTTGACGTTCAAATGATCTGCACCTTGAGTCCTGATTTCTTCAGCAAAGTGCTCTGAGAATTTTCAGGCCTGGACTCCATTTTCAATCCAGTTTGAGATCTAGGAATACTCTCTGAACAATTAGGATTTGTGCTGCCCCCTTCCGGGATATCATCCTTTATACTGGTATTCATGAAATAAGGCTCTGACCTTGAGTGCTTATATATACAGTTACATCATCACTGTCATCAAAAACTCTCTCTCCCCAGTCGACTCTCTTCGTCAAAGGATGTATTAGTTTAATTGACATTGTCGTCTATTGAATGAACTAGAACCAGATAGCGATATCTTAAATTCTGTTCCATTCTTAGTTACTGTTCTAGCTTCTCTCAATACTAGAATTGGAACTGTAGTTTTGAAGTGGGTGAATTTTCTTGAATCTCAGTTCTACTTTTGCATCCACAAATCCGACAACCACTTCCTTCTCCCTAGTAAGAAGATTAGAGTTCATAGGCTCAATTCTTGCCCAGACAAAGGGACTGCTAGGACCGTCAGGTCAGTTGATTCAGAATGAGATAGTTCCGCAGCAACCCTCGCGGCTGCTGCTGCATAAGATGCATACTCAAAAGCTTCTCGGGCTGCATCAGCTACATCAGTGTACACTGAATCAGATAAAACTTCAACCCTTTCTATAACTTCAGGCGGTGTTGGCATATTTTCATCTGGATTAGAGACTCCTAATGTGGTCAATGGGTATGGCTTTTGCTGATTCTCCGTGCCTGATTCTAGATTTTCCTGAAATTAGCACAAGCCAAGTTATCGATAAATGTTCACAATGTTGGTTTTTGTGGAACCTACTCATACTCTACGCTTGTGCTTACGATGCTGGATTAATTTAATCTCCATGTCGATTTTTTATTTATTTTTATTTCGGGGTATATTGAGCACATTCGTCCTAATACAAATAAAAGAACAAAACAAACTGAAATGTCGCCAAAATAATATCCATACCACTGCAAGGACTGAAGCAGCCTTTTCAATTTGTAGATTAATGTTGTACTCTGCACCAATCTCCTCAAGCACCGTCATTTTGTTATCCAAGCTTGGCACTCTAGTTGACAATTTTTGTATGATCTATAAATAAAAGTAATTAAATGATCTTAGCTTTGACTGTATTAGTATAGAAATAATAGAGTTGCCTGCCTGAGAATTTACTATGCATCCGTTGCGCAATTCAGTAGCGCTAGCTGCAAATTCTTTCCCAAATTGCGATGTTAAAATTGCTCGTGTCTCTTGAAGTTCTGGGAGTTCCCCACACCTTATGGCCGCATAAACTAGGCTTGATACAGCTTCTTTCAACTCATCAGGACATACTCTACCAGAAAGAAGAATAATAACCTTCTTAAATATATAAAAACGTTTGAATAGTTCTTTAAAAACCATTAGAAAATCTCAATTGAAACCAACTTTTCTTGTTCTATGAGGTTAGCCCTCTCTTTCAGCAGATGACAATAGCCTTCAATAATAGCAAACACATCCAACATATTCTGTTCCTTTATCACTTGCTCTACCTATTAACAAACCATTTCAAACACACTAAAGGAATAAAACCCGAGTTCAGATGAGTTTAAGTACGATTGAGAATAAGTGATTACTCTTTGACTAAATGAAATTACCCTAAGAAGAGCCCTGTCATGGTTTCCAAGTTTAAGCAGCGTGCTCGGTGCTGGTTCTTGAGAACCGAAAGCCGGGCAATGGCCAGCTTGATGTTCGATCTGAATTTGGTGGTTCTGAAGCCTTTTCCAAGAAAAGCACTCAGTTTCTTTCTAATGTCCATACTTCTCAACTGTTTAGAGAAGAGTGAGAACAAAAAAAGAGATGTTTGTGAACACAAAATGGGTGGATTGGATTTAAGAATTCGGCTACAAAAGTAGAAACAAAATTTGCTTGTTTGCACCTTTCTTTGATGACGCGGGAGTGAGACTACTTGTGCGTGTGTGTATATACGTGAATATTAGTAAGTTTTGATAAGCTTAAAAAACTTAAAAGTTATTTTAAGTAATATTTTGTTTGCAACCATGTTCTTTTTTTCAATATAAAATAAAATTAAGGGGTGCTTGATAAAAAAATTGTCAAAAGTTTTAGCAAATTTCGATAAAAGTTGATAAAACTTGTGGTTGAAAGTTGATGAAAATTTGTGAAAAAAACTTGTGGTTGCAAGTTAAAATTAAATGTTGACTTGACCCAACGTTTTAAATTTTATCAAACAATAAATCTATTTTAACAAATATTAACACTGTCAAGAAGTGAATATTACGATCATACTTGACATGTTATCGATCAAAATTGGATGATATCAAAGGAGATACAATATAAACAAAATAATTATGTTGTCCCACTCAACTCGATGCACGAAAATATATATCTTGTGCTTGCAACTTGTCAAGTTGTTGAAATTTATGATGAGAAGTTTCCCGGAAACTTGTTGAATGAATACAAGTTGTCCAAGAAACCTAATTGCAACAAGTAATCCAAAAATGGTCCATAACAAGACGTCTAGAAGACTAGGAGTGTGTTTGGTAGGGATTTTTGGGGGAAGAATTGATTTTTGAATAGTGATATGATGGGAAATGTGTGGTTGAAAAGGAAGAAAAAAGTTTGATGTGATGGAAAATATTATTTTATTGAAGAATGTGTGGTTGAAAATGAGAATTGATTTTCAAAATCACCACCAAACAGGCTCTAGGAACAATATATACTGCCATGCCCGCATGGGGAGATCTTCCGAGGAAAAAGGTAAGGATCCATTTGGTTTATATTTCAATTTTAAGTTTTGAGTTTTAAATTTATTTTCAAATATATATTTTGAGTGTCTATTTTAGTATTTTTTAAAATGTGATTGGTTTGTCAATTTTGAAAAATTGCTTCTTAAAACAGATCCATAACAAGACGTCTAGAAGACTAGGAACAATTTATACTGCCATGCCCACATGGGGAGATCTTTCGAGGAAAAGGCTAAGGATCCGTATGGTTTATATTTCAATTTTAAGTTTTGAGTTTTAAATTTATTTTCAATTTTATATTTTGAGTGTCTTTTTCAATATTTTTAAAAATGCGCTGGGTTTGTTAATTTTGAAAAACTGTTTCTTAAAATAGAAAACTAGAAAACACATTTGATTTGGAATTTTGAGAATGTGTTTTATGACATTTTATTCTATAAAATTTGATTATTAAGTAAAAATAGAATAATTTTATGTTAATGTATTATTAACACACACACACACACACAGAGTTGGCAAAACACGGAAAATAAAAATTAATGATATGGACTGAAAATTTTATCTATGTTTATTTAAATATATTTTTTTAGAATTTTTATGTAAATAATCACTAAGAGGTTGAACTATTTTTATTTTTACTTTTCAAGATTTTTTTAAATATTTTTTAGCGTTTAGAAAAAAAAAATTGAATTTTTGATTATTTTTTTTTAGAATTTTAAGTTTTTTAAATTTTATTTAAATAAATAAAATTTTCTTTAAACACTTATTTCCCATATTTTAAGTATTTTCAGAATTGTTATTGAAAAATTCAAAACATAAAAATGTATTTTGAGTTTTATGATATAAGTTTTACCTTGGTTTTTTACAATGTATTTTATAAAATATCAGACCAAACAAGTTTTAAGTGTTTTGCAAAATTAAAAACTAAAAATAGTTTGAAAATAGTAAACTAAACGCACCCCAATCATCTTTATATATTTTATGTTTTTTATGTTTAAGGAAACTCTTAGTTGTTCGTGTATTCTTAGGAAACACGTATATTTGTTAAAATGTTGGACACGGCTTAAAATCGAAACACTATATTAAGAAACTTCGGAAAAATAACCTCTTAAAGAAATTTTTAAAAGAATAAAAAGTAACTTCGTGAATATTACTATATTAGGATTTTTTGGTGCTTTCTTGGAATCACAAAAAATAGAACAAAAGAGTAGGATTTAAATGTTTTAACAATCACGCTTCATGTACAGGGCCACCGACAACTCACACATAGGGGATGGGTAATTTTTTTTTTACTTTTTTATTAAGGTGGGTCCCGCATGAGAGGGTGTAGGGGTTTTGTACCCTGTACAAAGGGTTTAATTCAAGTTTTAAACCCACTCTTGAGCAATAATACTAATTGGTAGTTAATGGTGAAAAATCCAAATGCATTTCAACAAATGCACTGAGAGAAAAAATGCAAACAAAATTTAATTTATTGTCTTTCGATATAATAAAATATTCAATAACTTGTAACACCACAAAATTTTTACCTTACTACACGAAAAGATTAGTTCAATCCACTAAACATTTGCACCACCCACCTTTTTTTATCAAAATAAAACAAAAACAAAAGAATCTATTAGATAAAGTTAGGGTGTAATCCTGTCAGCTTACCAATATCGAACTACAGTCAACTTTGTCAAAGCGTACATCTATGTGAAGAATAGCATATGGAAAGTTTTTAGTTTGATTAAGGAACCCGATTCTCTGTAAGGCTGAAACCCCATAAAAGGATTAAAGAAGAACAAGGTGATCATTACTCACTTGGGAAAAAAAAGAAAAGTACAATTATTTCCTTTTCATACACAAGATTAAGTAATTTACGGGACAACGAAACAAAAGAAACAAGATTACAATCCACATTCTTTTCTGGAAACCTAAGGTCCTAAAACATAATCATTTTCAGTAACAAATTCCATGGATCTTTAAGTTAGTGCTCTCTTTCTATTGTAGAAAGAGCGAAAAAGGCGCCGAGCGATGAGGGAGGCTTTGCTTGATGAACCCGTGTACGTCGAAGCAGTAGCATTTTGTACAGCAAATTTATCAGCAGTAGCTGGATATGTACATATCAGTGTCAACTTCTTCTCCAATACACTAACCACCACGGATTGGATCTCTTCTACAAATTGAAGCACGTTAGTAATCATTTGCACATGCGATGGAGTGTTTCAATATGATATCAAATCAACAAATGTCTTGAGATCAAGCTTAACCGCCATCTATTTGTAAAAAATTGTCCAAGTGTCACGTCTTTAATGGAAAAAAAAAAAAAAGAAGATGAATTTGATAAGTCCCTTTCTCCAACTACTTAAGCTTACAACCAGTCAGTCTGTGTTCCGAATCGATTTGTGCGAAGTTTCCACTAGAGGTGGACAGGTGGTACTGAATCGCCGAACAGGGCTTTCCATGTGACCAAAAAAATCAAATGGAGTATAATCCAAGCGCAGGAGAAAGCTTACCATTCATTTTTGACACAATCTCAGTAACTCTCTGCTGGCACCCTGAACACCGAAAATCTGCCAAGAAAACAAGTTCCTGCTCCTGCTTTGGACAAAAAACATGCCACAAGAGGAGTAGATAAAGGATTTTAATCAAAAAAAAAAAAAAGAAATGTAGTTTCAAGGATTTCATGCATAAGGCAACAAAATCCGTTGCTTTTAAGGTACACGGATTTAGATAGATCTAGACAGTATTAAGAATAAGATTTTTTAATTTCTTTTTTCTTAAATACTGTCTAGTGCTATCTAATCCTCACAAAGGAAAAAGAGAAATAAAAGGAACACGCACAAGAGGCATGGTTAAGGATTCCACAGTGGCAAGGGTGGTGCGCGGAAGATGGCCACCCTTCGACTTGGGTGGCATGTTTCTAGCATAAGGAGTTCATTTAGCAGCATTTTAAGGAATAATAAAACGCAGAGCTACAGGCTAAAAGCTCATTTTCGTCAGGTAAAAATGATCAGGTAGTGGGCATCGAAAGTGACATTTTATCAGTCTACTTAACACGATGATAGGATCCTGCCATCTTTTATCTGAGATGAGATGCATACGCTTTCTTTGTTAGAGAAAATGGGGATTTTAGAGAGAGAACATTGAAATAAATAATTAAGGTGAGATTATTACAATTAACAAAGACATTTTAGTTCCAATTACTGAAAATACAAAATCTATCTATTATTGATATTAATTAGTTGCAGTTATCCAATAAAGAATATTTTCAGGGCTCGCCCCAAGTACAGTATACAGCTAAATTTACACAAGGATTTAACAATTACCACAAAACTTGTTTAAAGTTCGTACATCAAAATTCTTCGTGATGATAATCCAGTTCAGTCACTTCAGACTCAACCCCTGATTCAAGGAAAGGTGCACCGCTTCATCAATGAGAATGCACGATATCTGTAAGTGAATTAATCCCCTTGTGTCACCTTTCACACCTTGGTATCGGAGAGTTAATGGACTCTCAGAATTGCCCATTGGCTCAAGCTGATCGATACATACGATCGTCTATAAAGCTTTGAGCATCAATAAGTTGGATTTCAAATCAATTATTTCTTATTTACGGACTACAGTCAAGAAATTTCGTGTAAATCTGAATGCCCACAAACCAGGCAAAACCTTGAAACAAATCCGAGTGCCAAAAGAACAGGCAGAACCTTGCACGCTGCAATGAGCAAAAATGTAGACATACGAATCATATATATTTGAATAATGCTTGAATGCCATTTAATACATTCAACGCGGTTAAGAATAACTACAATAAAAGGCTAATTTTTTTTTAAACATCAACAATATTCTTGAACTATTTCCACAGGTGCTGAAATATCAAATAGCAAAAAACCCATAATAAGGTATCAATGAACTTCAGAATGTTTAATATTGCGCGGATACTTGTTAAAACACTGCATATGATGCTTCATATGCAGGCCATGAAAATCAGAAATATATTAGAAGAGATAATATACAGATTACAGACTACAAATGGGAATTCCAATAGAAGATTGGAACGACATAAACCAAACTAAGCATCTCCTAGAAAATTCTGCTACACCAAAACTAAGTGAGGGTTGCAACTTGGAAGACAATACACAACGCAAGGCAATCAGACATCTAATCTACAAAGTCGCTGATGGATTCTAGCAAGTAAAAATATCCCGGCATTGACAAACATAGTCAAGAAGAAACCTATATCTAGAGCTGATAACTGCATCAAACTAATGCATCAGTGTAACATGTACAAGTAAAATGGCTTCTTCATTTTGGCCAAAAAGAGTGCAGGAACTGAAAAAGGAAAAAAGATCACCTAGACATAACCAAGTTTGGAAAAGAAGACGCTACTGATGAAGTGTGGAGAGCATCACTGGCATATTTACAGTTGTCCGTATCAACTTGCAAGGCTGAATTAGACAAGAATCTATCGAAAGCCTGGATTCCCGAATCACTACTATTAAGACCATAATGTACCTTGTGAACAGGTATCTTACTGCGTCTTCTTTTCAACGTCCATCTCAACTGACCAGCAAAATATTTAGTGAGATCCCTAACCATCTTTAATTCCATTGGCTTCTTGTTATCAATGCCAGCCACAGAGTCACCACATCCAACTACAATCTTTATAGGCAACACATTATTACAAATGGAGCCTAAAGGTTCTCTATTTTTATATGCAGCTGCTAGATTATTATCTGAGGATTTTTCCATGCTTTGTTTTGTCTTCTGACTGGAAAATACTGAGACTACCTCTGGTCTTTCCTCAAAACATTTCCAGCCATTTTCATACCATTCTTGAGAATGCCTCAAGTCCCCTGAACCAAATATCTGCTCTTTCTTCTCCCCTGCAGATTAATTAATATGAGAATTGTTAGAAACCGAAGGTATGAAACTAGTTCAAGTCAGATGAATAGAGGAAATATCTTTAAGACATAATTTAAAAATAAATAAAAATTAAAATGCTGTTTAGTGATTCACACCTGGGAAATAAACATGTAGCTTATCTTCAGATTCTTTCTTCACTACAATGCCTTCCCACCATCCATCGTGCCACCAAGCATCAACAATGCTTCCAACATTAACTATGTTGGAAAGTTTGCCCCTATGAGACAATGGCATGGGTCTAATAATGGTCCTTCCACAAATCCGGATACCTAACTCATCTGGCACAGCTAATCGAGATGCCAAAACCCACTCCTAACAAGTGAAAAAAAAAAACATATAAAGCAGGAATAACTTGCAAAGAAACTACACAAACTAACAACAATTCAGCATATTCACCTCCAGATTTTTTGCATCATCATCTGCATCCTTGATGTCTTGATACTTCACTTTGACCTTATCTCTGTGGCTCTTGATGATCAGAGCTCTGAACCAGCACCCTCTGATGCCACTATCTTGAGAAAGAACTTCAACGTTAGATCCTATGGTCAAACTTTGAATACACATTGGCAACACTGCATCCTTCCCTGAAAAGGGTACAGAAGAGCGTGCTCCTTTCAGTCTGATCTTTCCCATTCCACCTTCACACCTGTAAAGACGACCACTTCGATCTTGTATGCTAGCATCAGCAGACTCTCTTTTGTCAGCAAAACACAAGTTTGCTTCACTCTCTTTGGACCAGCGAAGTCTCTTCTTGGGTCTACTTCCAACAGCATCACTAAAAGTTTCTTCTACCATCGTATCATCATCAGAAGTTTCAAGTGATGGAGGGGAAATATTTCTTAATACTTTCTGTTTCCAGTAACCTTTAACTAGTGTGATGTCAAACGGCTTGACATCATCATTATCAAACAGTCTACAGCAAATGAATGGGTCCAACTGCATATCTGTGGCCACATTAAAAAATTTCTCATAATGCTCCGGACTGAGGACGGTTGCCAGACCATCTATGCATTCAATGCTGAGATCTTGAACACAAAGAGAAAAGAAAATCTCTCTGTCATTATAGTTACGAGGCAAAACAAAACCAACCTCATCAATTTTGTGAAACCATTGCACCACAACCATCTTGTTTCCTCGAGAGTCCTCGTACATATCATCTAAGTATGCAACAAGCCGTTTACCTTCTTCAGCCAACACATACACAAAGTCATGAACCTGAAAGTTACAGCATAAGAGGGCAAAAAGAGTATATAATCAGTACGAGAAACACAAACAGGCATTTATTTAAACAATCAACTTCTATTGCTCTGAAAGAAGAATAAGAGACGGATTAGATTCTCACAGATATTTTTACACCATTCCGGCGAAAGGATTCATAGTGTCTGCGCCTTTTTTGACAACTCCATGGTGAACCTAACCACAGAAACTCTGCCTTGTGACTCGGCTTCAACATTTGATCATCCTAAAAAATAATTAATTTAAGTAAACAAAATGATAAATATGACTGAACCATATACTCAATAAAAAATAAAAACCATAGTTTTATCAGCTAACCTCGATAATATCAGTATCCAACTTGTGACTGTCTTTGCTTTGCATAAAACCGTCAAATTGTTTATATGAAGGTCGTGGATGTGCATCTGAATGTGGATTCATAATTAATACAATGAGTATCATATCACTAAGCAATCTTCAGAGAGCAAAAGGATGAAAACTATTAAAGAAACACTAGCCAAAAAAAAAAAATTACAAGTACGAAGGAAAACAAAACCATATGCAATAATATTAAAAATAATTGTAGCATGAAAAACCACAAATTCTCCCAAAACTTTAGGACGAGAAAAAGTGTAAAGGGCTTAAAAATCTTAAACTCTCATCAGCAAAATCCTATTTTTATTCACCGCAATGGTCATGAAAAACATAACGAACAGAAAACCTAAAGTACAATCATGAGAGAACATTGTAGATGTTAACCTAGATTGGGGAAAGGAATTCCAAGGCTCTCAACCAGCTCTTAGAAATTGATTTTAACAATCCTGCATCCCAAATAATTGTCAGTTTTCCATAACATGAGCACCACACATACATTGACACGATGACACAGTATTACAAGACAATGCTATGATGTAAACACAAATAGGAGAAAACAGAAAGAGCGCAAAACAAACATTGCTAGCAGAGGCAACAAGGCAAAACCAGAGTGAAATTAACCCATAACTCCAAAACAAACCATGTAAAAACGAACTTTATGTAGAGGTAGAGCATATATTTCTGAGTTCTCTTTATTAATTCTTCAGAGCAATACATGATTTTTACAGATATTAGTTAGAAGTCCCCAAATCAAAAGTCAAACTAATTCATAAGAAGCCAATATTCAATTGTGAGTTCAGTATACAAAACCAAATATCCTTAAAGAAGCTGTTGTCAAACTGAAATCAATCTACTACTCCCACATAATTAACAAGAAAATCCACCAAAAAGGATAAATGGGGAGAGAGCACGTCTATACGTGAAACAAATTGCTTTTATTAAAATTGCAAGAAACATTTTTTCATTAGCTCATAAAAAGCTTCTTTCACCATTAGCCATTATGTGAAGTTTATTAAGGTAACTTTGTTAAGCGATTTTTTGGGAGAATGTGCGGTTAAAAAATAGGGAAAAGTTGTGGGTTTTTCTTGCAGAACTTGTAGTTGAAAATAAGCGCAAGGAAAAAGTGATTTTGAAAAAAAAAAAAATCAATTTCAAACAAGGGCATAAAGAATCGAGGTTATGTGAAATTCCATTTGTATAAAATTGCATAAGCCACCCTTGATATATTCAGCCCATGTTTGATCCTCATTCTCTAAAGACTCATTTTTCCCCAAACTCATTTTCAACCACACACACTCGATAAAATAGTTTTAAAAGTAAATTCAAAACTTTTCCAAATTTTAACCACGCAATCTTCAAAATATTCACTATTACAAAATATATTTCCTAAAAAATAGAGCTAAAACAGAGCATTATTAGGAAGAAGACACGACATAACAAAACCTTTACCCAAATAAACTTACGACTGCAGATCAAAACTCCTCTAACAAAAAAGAAAAATCTAAGTAAACGTGAAGTCTGACGACATCCATCTCAATTCAATTTTCCATCTATATTTCTACATTGTCTCTAAAACCACCATTCACAAATTTCAGAATGACGGGAAACCAGGCTAAAGACAGTCTCTATCCCTCTGCATATCCCAAAACCCAAAATCTCCTCGGGAAAAATAAAATAAAACGCTCACAGCCAACAAGTCAAGGAAAAACAGAAAAAATTACATATGTATGCCCTTTTGAAAGACGCAGAAAACAAAAATATACACATGAAATCATGAAAAGATATTTAAAAGCATTTTCGTAAAAGCTATCTTCCAGGCGCCCTGTATACCACCTCCGTAATTGGATAAATTTCTCCGCAAAAACATCAGGAATCTTTTAGATCTACCAAACAAAATACTACGAAGCCCCCAAAAAATCTCTCAAACCCCCTCTCTCTCTCAAGAAAAGGGCACAAAAGAACCCCCGAACATACTAAAAACACCAATTAAGTCCAAAAATCAGTTGCTTTCGAAATAATTGAAAAGAAGTAATTTTTCAATTTCACAGAAATTTAAAGATCTGAAGGCGAATTTATACCCAGAAAATTTATTTCCATTTAATTCCACGCAAATATTTTTAAAAAAAAAAAATATCCATCTCAATAATTCCGAGTCCAATTTTTTTTTTTTTTTTACAAAAACTAATGTATGAAAACAGATTTAATAACTTACCGCTTATAAAGATAAACACACAGAGAGGGAAAAATAAACATTTTGTTATTCCAATCAAAAGTTTATGCCCCGGAACCAAATATTTTAACATAAAAGAAAAGGCCAAATAAAATTAAAAAGTACCTGGAACAATTGTATTTAGCCAATCGATGACCTCTCTTCTGGACCGCAGCTTCAAGAGAGAAGAACACTTCAAGGTCGAAAGCAAAGACTTGTTATCTTTAACCGCGTAATAATACGACATGTGCCTTGGGCTCTTCTCCTTTCCGACAACCACCAGATCTGCCCCGCCACTGCTCCGTTTAAGGTAATAGCGGACGTGCCGCCGCCCCTTCTCGTTCGATACAACCACCTCCTCCCACCGCGTATACAACGCCGTTGAATTCACCATATCGTTAATTAAATAAATTATATTTTATTTTATTCAAAACTACAGGACTGGATGAAACGCAGAGGATGGATGAAACGGAAAATTTTTTTTTTTGGTTTTTGGAGGAAATATATTTTTTGAAAGTTAAATATATAGTTGGGGGCTAGGGTTTGGATATTGGAATGGACGATGAGGATTGCGATTAATTTGGCGATGCTGCGGAGGAAGTTTCTGAAGGCTTTTTCAATTACGGAAATGCCCCTGGAATTACGCGAATTAACTTGTATGCCTGTTCTGAAAACGCGTTTTCTGTGTAAGCTCTAAAATGCACCATATTATTATTGTTTATCATATTTGATGCCAAATTAAGAGCATGTTTGGTAAAAATTTTCATTTTCTACAGTAAATCAATTCTCATTTTCAACCACACATTCTTCAATAAAATAATATTTTCCATCACATCAATACTTTTTTCTTCTTTTTCAACCACACATTTCCCATCATATCACTATTCAAAAATCAATTCTTCCCCNATATAGAGCCTGTTTGGTACAGATTCTCATTTTCTACAGTAAATCAATTCTCATTTTCAACCACACATTCTTCAATAAAATAATATTTTCCATCACATCAATACTTTTTTCTTCTTTTTCAACCACACATTTCCCATCAAATCACTATTCAAAAATCAATTCTTCCCCAAAAAATCCCTACCAAACACACTCTAATTGATTTTGATAAGATACGGATATTTTTAAATTATTATTACAAAAATAATTTTAATTTTAGTTGTGAATTACTATCAAATTTTTAACAATAGAATCATGCTTTTAAATAATTGTGTTCAAGAAAAATTAAGTCTGTTGATTCTGAATTAATTATATTTATTTGCTTAAATGAATATTTTAGAAGTGAATGACAATGAAAGAGATTCATTATCCACAATCCAATCATAACTCTCATGGAAATGGAGAAATTTGTTGAACTGAGGGAGTATATAGGGTATGGTTTGAATTTAAATCGATCTCCTCCCTCTAGTTGGCTTTTATAAATTGTCGGTCAAGACAATCAACATGGACGATATATGATGCATCAACTCGTCCAACAATATCAAATTTGTTTGTTAAATAAATTACCTTGATGAAGAAAATGCTTACATAATAATTTTATTAAAGATTTCTTTAGCGAGTAACACTTTTAAAATATTATATTTTGGACTATACATATAATTTGTTTTTATCCAGATGAGTACATAGATATCGTCAAATCAATTATCTTTTTGAGACTGAAATCAAACATTAAGATAAAAACTAAGAAAAAAAATGAATGTTTTCCATTATGTGAGATACCATGTGCATTAATTTCACAAGAACTCCATTATCCAAATACTATTTTTGCATTAATTTCTCGAGAACTCTAATTCTTCTATCTATGTGTTTTGAAAAGTCAAAAATTGTTTCTAAAATTAAGAAGTTGGTTTTTGAAAGTGTTTTATCCGATTATAAAAACTTTTAAAAGGGAAATTAATTTATGGTGATTTCCTCATGTAAGCTATTCTACAAAAAGAAAAGCGGTAATTCTATCAAACAAGTCATGTATCTGTTTGGCATTAGCTTGTAAAGGTCCTCCACAAGTACATATCAACCCCCGAAGGTTCAAGATGAGTTCGAGTCTACACTTTTGTGATTGCTTATGTCCTTTTTCACTTCGTTCTTTTTTGTTGTGTTGCATGTTGAATGGCCTGAACTCAAATACTCGTTGTCTCATTCTATAGCCCAGTAATGATAAAAGTTCAAGGTTCAGATCAAATGTTCAAGTCGTAGAAGGAATAGAATAATGTTATTAGCAGTACCGACGTTATATCATCAATTTAAATGACACTAAGTGGCAACAAATTAGAGGTATTATTGACTTAGTCACGTAATTATACGCCTATCACATAGTGCAACTTAAACTAATGTTGTAGCACCTGCTATTTTAGATAGCATTATTCAAAGGAATACGTAACCTTTATTTGAAGTTTGTGCGCCTTGTGATGCTAACACGAGGCTCGATTAGGATCTTTCAGTTTGTACCACATATTAATTGAATTGATGGTTCTTAACGATCGCTCATTGTGTAATTAATGGCCCTTTTTAACATTAAATTAATTAGTACATCTTATATTTGACATCATGTTGCATGTTTTAAAATGAGGGTAATTTTTTTAAAACTTTTGTATTAGTTACTTTTTTATATTTAAAAACACGAGGGGGTAAATGAGCCTTTTATGATGTCCTAATGGATACTTCGGACGAAACAATCATCTTGAACAAAATATGTTAATTAACAAAATGTTGAATACGAGATTATGTTAAAAATAAAGTTTGGGTATAAGTGTGATGATGAACATTGATCGAGAACCTCCATTGTAATTAAAATATGGTGTAATTTAACCAAAATTGTAGCGTCAATATAAGATCCGTAAAATAGGGTTGTATGCAAAAATCGTCAAATCAAAAATGAACCCAAACGTCACTTTGAATCCTTCAATTTGGTGACACGTGGATCAGTCAATGAAACGATTGTTAATTAATGCAGTTTAATTTAGGTTTCAAAATTTTAACGATGGATTGAAATCAAATTGGATCGTTTAAAATTTATTTAAATTTCTTCAAAAAACTAAATTCATAAATAACAACTATAGCATCTAAAATAAAATATAACCATTAAAATCACAAAACTAAAATGAATAATTTGGTCAGTTGTTCATTGTCAAATACCAACAATTACCATAATTACGTAAATCAATCCATACACCGAAGTCGAAATCCCATTCAATCTTCAATTTTTCACGCTGCAAACATTGCGGCCGTTGATAATAGTTTAATATATTTTAACACCCTTTTGCAGTTAGGACAAATTGTTTTGGCGGCTTTATGTTTAGGATATTTCTATTTGTACATCAAGATCTATAAATCAATGTCTACACCCCTCTCACATGGGGGGTGGGGTCCACTCGAATAATAATTTTATTATTCGAGTGGACCCCACCCCCATGTGAGAGGGGTGTACACCCCGATGTAATCCTTGATGTACCACTAGCATGGTCCTTATGTTTAAGGGAGAATTGCAGCTGGGATCCCAAATTTTTCGAAATATTGTAATTATACCCAACCTTTCACATTTGCAACTGGGATCCCAAAACTTTTATGATTGCACATGGAAGACAAATCCATTAAATTTAATTACAAAAAAAAATGACCTATTTTGACCGGGTAAGTCAAGGGTAAAATTGTAACTTTATATTTTCTCAAATAAAATAATTAAATCAAAAATTAAAAAGAAATGAAAGAAAAACCCATCTTCACCCCCACTGCACCCCCAAAACCACAGCCACCCATAGTCCATGGTGTAAAAAAAAAATCTGTACACTGCTTGCCATGAAAGTGAGAATTGGGACCTTGCAAATGTGAGTGAATTCATACTCGTACCTCGGCATTGATTCGATTTGAAGCACGAATTTTCAGTAATTTTATTTTCATGGAAATTTATAAAATTTGATTACTAGTCATTGAGATGTATGAAATTTAATTACCTATCATCTTTCAGTTTCTTGTTATTGTTGTTGTTGAAGAAGGAAGGTAAGTGTAGAGTACTAGGCAAAGGTGACGTGGAAAATGTCAATCCGGTGTACATGTCCGTCACATCTGCCTATGGCGCCAGACGGTGTGCCGTGACTTCAAATGAAATAGGATTGGCAAAGTAATTTGTTGTATTAGGATTGGCAAATTCGATATTTCAAAGCAATTTTGGGGAGTTCTTGCAAGGAAAGCCAAAGCAATTTTTGGGGAGTTTCTGGTGAGCTCAAATGAAGTGGGCATTTTGGTGGGGAATAAGTAGAGCCCATTTCCGTCTCAATTTTTCTGGTTTAGAGATTCTTCATTACAAATATGAAACGAATATAAATTTAAATTATTTACTTGAGCATTAAATCCAAAGCGAATAACTCCGTTCCAATTATCCAAATCATAAGCAGCGAAGTGTTTGTAGCAAGCAGATGCCTAAAGATGGCCATTGTTTAGCTTCCCACCTTGAAAATTGTCCCCTTGTATTTCTTGAATATACGCTTATGCATAATTTCACACTACCAATGGATCTTCCCCCAGGTGTTTCTTGCCCTCTTTCCCATCTTGGGTCCCTAAAAATGTTTATCTTTGGTGCCCAAAATTTCATCCACATGTGACGGTGAATTGAAGCTCTGATTTGGTTTTGGTTGAGGGTGGTTGGGGGAAGATGAAATGGAGAGGTAGGGTGCATATTTATCTTTTCTTTCATTTCTTTTTGGTTTTCTTATTTAATTATTTTGTTTGAGGAAATGTAAAGTTATAATTTTACCCTTCACTGGACAAAATAGGTCAATTTTTTTTTAATTTCGTGGTCAGTTAATGGATTTGTCCCTCATGTGCAATCGAAATAAAACATTTGGGATCCAAGCTGTAAAAATGAAAGGTTTGGGTATAGTTTACAGTATTTTGAAAGGTTTGGACACCAATTGCAATTCTCCCTTTGTTTAATCCCTTATTTGACCTCCATTAAAAATGCATTTTGATAAATAAAAAAAAAATACATTTTTGAATAGTAATATTTTGGAGAATGCGTGTTTAAAAAATAAGAAAAAAATTTGATTTTTCGTGTAATATTTTTTGATTGAAGAATGCGTAATTGAAAATAAGAAAGAAAGAAAAATGTATTCTAGAGAATGGATGCCAAACATGGGATAACTTTTATAAGAGGTGTTCGGTAGAGATTAAGATTAAAATTGAAAAATTAGCCGTTATTTTTTACTTTTATTAGACGAGTGAAACTCAATAACGACTATATTTTCAATTTTAATTGAATTTTAAGCACGACCAAACACGCCCCTATTGTATGACTAGCCTAAAAAAAGTGAACCAAACACTCTCTCATGGTTTTATTGTACTTTTCTTTAGTTTTATTGGTATTTTAATTTATAGTTGAAGTATTAAAATATTTTATAATCAATTAACTATTGACGATAAAATGGACATGGAGAAAAAATATATGACCAAATTGCGTTTAAAATTGGACCAAATCTTTATATTAGACTTTGAGAAAATCTCAACCCATTTCAAATTGTTTGGTTTAGATTTAAATTTTTCTCAAATCATTGTTTGAACAATTTAATTTGAAAATCTATCAAAAATTGACCAAATCAAATCTCACACACTCCGGGGTGTTTGGTAAACATTATTGAGGGAAGAATGCATTTTAAATATTGATGTGATGGAAAATATATAGTTAAAAAATAAAGAAAAGTTTTGAATGTGATAAACAATATTTTTTATTAAAGAATGTATGATTAAAAATGAGTTTTGAAATAATAAATTTTGTAAGAATGTGAATCAAACAAGACCGTTGTATAACGAAGAAGGTGGAAGACCGGCGAAAATACCCCTGAAATTGTAGATGTTTGTCATGTACTTGGTGGCCTGCGAATTTAACGGGCCCTCTTCTTCCGCGCCCCTTGTCGCCTTGCTTCTCTTTGAAAGGAACTTCTCAAGAAAGGGTATTTATATATTTCTTTAATTAATCAGTTGTACACCTCAAGAGTCCGTTAATGATTGATTATATGGCATTAGTAGGTTGATTATTATTTTTAAAATCAATTTGATAATTATAAGGGATGTATGTACCATTAAGTACTTGCTACGTCATGTTTTTAAATGCTTACGAGTCATCTGAATTCTACAAAAAAAAAAAAAAAAAATTGAAAAAAATAAGTGAATTATGGATCTTGCAATAAAAAGAATATTTGATCAGTCTAAAAAATTTAAGTTTTGCCAAACATGAACTAAATTAGACAAAACCATCATTCACAATCCAGACTCAAGTTTAGGATAGCATTTATAAAGAGTTCAAACTAATTTAATGTGCATTTAATGTTATGATCGTTTGCGGTCCTAGCCTGACACATAAGGGCTACACTTAATGCGTTGACTTGATAGAGTAGCTAATCCAGTGTGTTGTCATATCAATCATAAATGACGAAAGATCTTATTGTAGCGCCTCTATCTACCGGTCTCATCCCTGAGGGTTCGACTTATCTAGTCCAAAAATGAGAATTACCAATTAAATTGCGTAAAAATACTAATTATATAAGATAATTTTGGATATCAAAATTGTTCAAAGGCGATTGCTGGTATAGGGCATTGGAGTAGTACGTAGAAGAACAGAATTGTTTAGAAGAGTAATTTAGAAATTGTTCAAAGGATTTAAACATGCTAATTTCATTTCGAGAGAAGATAATGCCCGAAGTGTTAAGTCGCTTTCAAATATATAGTAGAATGTAGAATAATTGAAGTGATTTTGAGCACTAAATAGAATTAGAATAATGGGGCCAAAATGACAGATGAGGAAAAAATGGGACAAGGGTAGCAAGTGTTTCATTAATATTTGATTACTACGGTCAATTGGATACAAAAATAAAAGATTTAAGTGCAAGTTTTTATTATTTCCAACTGATTTAATCCAACATAATTTTCTCTAGATTTTATCCTATCATGTCCATATTTTCTCATTTAAAAATATCAATTCAATTTAAGCCCCTCTTTTACGGCCACTATTCTTAAAAAAACTTTATTTTAAATAGTGATTTTTGTGAAAATGTATGATTAAGTCCATGTTTGATCCACATTTATTATTTTTTTTCATTCTCGTTCTTCTACTCATTTTGAACCACACATTTTTAATAAAATAGCATTTTCAATAGGAACAATAACTTTTCTTTGTTTTTCAACCACATATTCTTCATCACATCAACAATAAAAATGCATTTTTGGCCCCAAAATGTGCATCAAACATGGGCTAAAATATAAAATATTTTTTTACGTGAATGTGTGATTCGAAGTAAGTACGAAAAAAATGAGTTTTCAAATGATAATTAGGATTTTGCTAAATGTACACGTCCGGGAACACGATCCCACCGCCCCCCTCACAATGAGGGGGCGTGGGATCGGGTACACGGCCTGTAGCAAAACCGTGATAATTATGGGCTAAATGCAGCCAGAGAGCTGACGTAATACGATCCCCCACCCTCGCTCTTAGCCAAGACTTTTCAAACTAAGAATCTTCCTCATTTTCAGCCTTTACATTTGACTGGCTGCCCGTCAAATCTTACTTTTAAACCGGTATTAAGACTACGTGTAAGTCATCATACATTAATCGCAAAGTCTCCTATTTGGATTCCATTAAAAAAAATTTGAAAGAAGATATATTCTGATTTTTTGAAAAATACATAGTACATGATTAAAAAATAAGAATTTTTTTAAAATTTACGTGTAACATTATTCTATGTGAGAATATATAATTGAAAATGAATTTTAAAAAAAAATATTTTTTAAAAAATAGAGTCCAAACAAAAACTAAGTACAGTTGTACATGGACGGACGTAGGGAGGGGGGGTGGCAAGACTGCTCTTTAGGCTAGCCCCTGTACCCCAAGCCCATTTAATCTTTTGTGTAAGAAAAGAAAAAAATTGAATTTTTTTCTATGTATCAATATGTCAATATTTATGTTCATATAGCATGATCCCTTTATTTGGTTCCTCCGACTCCGCTCCTGTTTGTGGAAATGCAATTTTGTTGAAATGATGGCGCCATGTGGTTGAATAGTTGCCCTTGATTTCTGCACTTCACGAGACTTGTCTTGTGAACCTCTGGGACCATTTGTTGAGGCAGTTTAACCAATTAATTTTAAGATCACTCTCATCTTTGTCCGATTTCTCCAAGGGTTCTCGTTCTTTCTTCCTTAACTGTATTTGATAATTTTGGAATTAAGTGTGTTGCAAGTTGATAGACCCGCACATTGTGAACAATATGAGGGTGGTGTAGACTTTACATAGCGACAACAAAATGATAATAATAAGCTTGGTGGGGACGACTTTGCAATTAAAAATATTTATACAAGACAAGATACACGTGACAAGTTGGGGGGCAAATGGTCCCCATATTCAGTATGTCAATATCATTTGCCATGTGCAACTTTAATTAATTGATCAATTGATTAATTGCACTGGAAGTTTGATGTAGGACAACTAGTTTTAGAGTTTGAAGAAGTGTTGGACAGAAAATTGAAGAAAAAATATTGCGCCACGGGCGATTTTAACATTTATTGCGACGGTGTCGGAATATGATGAAATTTGGCTGGTCGATTGGAAACAGCCCGAAATATTGGACTCGGGATGAATCCCGGGATTTTAGCAAAATTCCTTTGTTTAGGCCTCCGAATAATTAATTTCAATATTTTCCGTTTTGAATTTTCGTTATTTTTGGAATGTTTTACTATTCTATGTTTTTAGGGTTTCTTGTAATGCTTATTTAAATGCTTTTTGAACGTTTCCGGATGATTATTGATTGCATACAAGTTTCTTTCTTGAAGAGTTCCAGTTTTCTTATTTTCAAGATTTACGCTGGTAAATCTTTACTTCCGTTCTGCGTCAAAGTTGGTTTAAGACTTATCGACATTTTGCAATAAAATTTTACCCTTGCACGAATTCTGTCCATATATCTGTTGAACATGTAAGCTGGTGGGCTCAGCGAAACAATAGAGAGAGATGAGGCTAAAATTTGAGATTGCACGACTGGCGTATCCTTGAACCCGATCATTTCATCATCGATGTTTGATGTTTTAGGGAAATGGAACATATTATCCTTAAAACATGAAGAAAGCCCAATCAATCCAAGACGACCTCTTCCTCGTGAGATGACTTGAGTCTCGAGCACCAAGCACCGACGTTGTCGTCACACGACCACCCCGACCATAGGATGACGGAGGAGTGCACGAGAACCCTACAATCCCCTACTTCTAGTCAAAATTCTGTTTTCACTAAGGACACACAATCTTGTTAAGACTAGAATAAATGGTTGAATCAATATCCTACATCAATGCAGACTCTCAGGCCCATGGTGCGGACTTAAAGCAATTGGCTAAAAAAAAATTAAAATTATATTTCCTCAAAATCATTTTTAACTACACATTATATAAAACCCACAACTTTTCTCTACTTTTTCACCAAACATTCTCGAGAAAAAAAATAATTTACTTGAAAAATATCTATACCAAACAAGCTTTTAATCCTAGAGGATTATTTTTTCTCGCATTATTCACTTTACAATCTCGCGCTTATATTTTTCCTATACTAATTTAAGCATAGGAGCTCCGACTGTGGTCATACTGGTCCAGTTCCCGTGACCAACCTCAAATCATCCCATGTACTTGCCAGATAATCTCTTTGCTTCTCCCTAAATCACATAACATGTTTAGTAGAAAAAATGAACGGAGACAATGTTAAAGAAGAAAATCTTGTTGATTTCTAGTGTTGCACACATTAATTTTTTGACCCTCTTTTCTCTCCTTTTTCAGCGAGTTAGACTTACTTCCAAATGTTGCAGCTGATTATGGTACTGAATTGACTGCATTAGTTCAGACTCCAAACTCATGGAGAACCAAGAAACTTAAAGTCGTCCCAGAGCATGCCATTAAAGAAAACGGCTGAGGAAAGCTTGTCTCCAGGCCACCAGCGGAGTTAAAAAGCTTGTGGAAATGTTACTCGAACTATATACCAGAAAGTAGGCGTCTCAAGAGAATTGCATAACATCCCAATCGAGATGAGAATTAATATATGTACTTTTGGGTACAAAGGTGTCACTCAGACTTATTCAACATCATTTGATAGTACAATCAGTCAATCGCAAATCAAATAAAAAAAATATATTCTCTGTGAATTTGTATTTACTGGCAGAACATCCTATGTACATGTGCCAGTTAACCCACGAATAAATGGTATTCTGTAAAAAAATAACTTCACCTAAATTGGCCTACATATATAAGATTCTGCTATTTCGACTGCTTGGATGCTTGGCTACACGCCTGCAGAAGCATCCATTTTCATCCACATCTACCATTCTACCAAAAACTATACCTCATTACTAGAAATATGTTCGAGTCTGCACTGATCAGAAAGCTTCTTAGGACAAATTGGAATATCTTGCTTCTGATGTACCTTCAGAAAATGTTCAATTTTGCTGCTCCGAGAAGAGGTTTGTATATCAGTGCTCACCAATCCAAGCTGATATTTCTTGAAGTGTACAACTTATCGATGTATTCTGTGATTGGAAGTGATGCATTGATGTATCTTCACATTTCCTTCTCCGCTGACTCTTCTGAAACAATGTTGAATAGAAGTAGTAACACCATCAGTCGTGTTTCTAGTTTATAAAACAGAAACTTCAAGCATACAAATCAAACGTCTGTAATATGAACTAACACAGTTTTTCCACATCGTTATATTGTTTATACTCAGCAACCTGATTCATTGCAACAACATAATTCCAAATTTTATGCAATAGCTTCTGAAAAAGCTTTGCACATGACAATGAGGAAAATTACTTCAAATCAGACAAAGTCACCGTCCTGTTTTTTAAATGCTCAGTCCATTGTTATGAGACCTAAAACTTGCATTCATACGCTACTGTAAAAATTCATCCCAATTATGATGTGAAAGTGAAATACGATTTACAATCTTTCCCTACAAAACCGATCAAGAACTATGCATTCCCAGATAAAGCATGTTCACTTGGTGTTTTTTTCGCTGGACCTACAAGTACTGTCCACTTATCCATCACTCATTTCTATATATTTATAATTTATACCAATTATAATCACCTACCAAACATGTACTTTGTCACTAGACCTTGTACAGAAAGAGGTACTTGGTGTTTTACAAGTTTCAAAGCTCAATTTTATAACCCCCTCTGTTTTTATCTAACAGATGGATTAGGAAGATAGGTATTCACAGATCGAACACTAAACATATAGCTTATAGTATATTGTTGAAATAGCGAGTGTGCTTGTGCTCAACAACTACCAAATCCTCAAAATTCTTATCAACCCTCAATGAACTTTAAGGATTGTCTTTTGCAGAAACAGACGTGGTTGATAGCCCTTCTCTAGAAAGCCAGTAATTTTATTATAGAAGTGCTAATGAAGTTTTTACATCTTCATTTTAACTTCCGAAGTGAAGCTGAGTCTCTATAAGTTTTCATGGAGACACTTAAATGAGCAATTTTTCTTTTTTAGTTAATTCAGTGCTAATTCTTTTTTTAGCAATTTTTCATACTTGAAGTTCACTGGTTCAGAAATTGTTAGTACCACTTTCAATTTTCACAATTTCACAAACCTACTGTGTGGTGTTCTAGTTCAGAAACATAGCCCTCCGCTAGTCACCATAAAGATGTAAATATTTGAAGACAGGAAAAGCAAAAATGACAAAAATAAACATAGCCCTTGTTGTTACGCATTTCAAAACTAGGACCCATATGTGGCCCCAGTTAGTCTACGTGGCGAGCAGTTCAGGGGCCCCACGCTACATGAACGACCCAACTTCACATGGACGACCCTCTTTAAGTTCGAGCGACCCCGTGTAGAAAAGGCTGGACCGACCCTATTACACGCACACCCCATTGCAAGAACCGGTCTAGGGCGAGACAGTGAAAAAAATCTTGAACAAATCTTGGTTATGGTAGAGAGGGAACTCCGTTCGAGTTCGTATGTCTAAGTCATTTGGAGTGCTCCTATGGCTTGACGTGGTCGTTGTATCTTGGGAGATGATTGAC
>CAIGRT010165676.1:0-13482 GCA_903798405.1 Fraxinus platypoda | reverse complement strand
ATATGAAATATTATCTTGAATTTAGGCTATATTTATTCTATCGGCTTCTATAATTTCATGTTTTCTTTTCAAGCCGTTGTACATTCCATGGATTCTGTAACTAATGGAGTAACCATCTTTTGTTCTAAATTTAAATTTGGATGATATTTTTAATTCCAAGATTTGTTGTCGAAAATAAGTCTGAAATGTTTTTTTTTTTTAACTTTGCAAACAGATTAGAGCTTGATAGAAGCAGAGTTAGCATCATTGCTTGAACAGGTTCGAGAAGAGAAGAAACTCCTGCCTGGTGTTGAAGCTTTGCAAAATAGCCGAGAAAATTTGAGTTGGAAACTGTTGATGTACAAGTAGTTTTGTAAAGAATCACCATGATGCTAAAGAATCTAATAGTAATGAACCATGAATGGTTGTTCAACCATGAATAGTAATGAATGGGACTATATAGATTTCAAGACATTTTGTATTTATATAGTAATGAACCATGAATGGTTATTCAACTCCTTGTTTTTTGAATGAAATGGTAAAATTGCAGCAAGCGGCATATACATGAATGTGAAATGCGTGCTCTATACCATATGCAGGAATGATATTGCAATCTGGGCAATAGTCCCACCATAAACCTATATGTCCATCAAGTGTGCCTTATTCTGTTTCAGCCCCTTCACCAAATGTGAAAGTTCAAGCTTCAATTAAGCACCTCAAAATATTCACAAGCTAACCTATTTTTCCAAGCGACTAGCTATTGAGTGGCAATTAATGGAAAATACAACACAAAAAGATATTAGATTCATATGTCACAAGCCATATGCCAAATGACCTCAAATTCATATATCAAATTCTCACTAAAACAGGGCCACCTTTTAAGTGATGCTCACATCAATGTCACAAGCCATTCGTTATTCTAAAACAATCGCCAAAAAGCCAAACTTACAAATATAGAATGAAACTTTAAAAATACAGAGATCAAACACCAAGGTAGCTTAAAGATGAAATTAGCTGCATCCATGTTGTCTTCCTCAGGCGCCATCATATCCTCAACCATGTTGTATTTAGAAATACAGAGATCAAACTCTTCATGTTCATCCTCAACTTCACAGTCATGGCCATCATATCATATTCAATCCCTTCAGTCACATTACGGTCATACAACAGGTTGTCTTCCTCAGACGCCAAGTCGTTCTCAAAATCTATGAATTCTGGATCACTCTCGTACTGTATCATAAAATGAAGGTACAACATAAGTCTCAGATAATGACCATACTGAATATGGACTTGCTGAATTCTCAAAAGAAACATATTATAGAATTTGTAAGAAATTAACATCATAACATGAGGAAAAATAAGCATAATTTTTGGGAACATATTCTTGCAAACAGATTATGTGCATGGTTAGCGATTGAATAAGATTATTGTCGATAAAAACTGGAAAAATTGGGAGCCCTCAATCAATTTCTGAAATTCTGGCAAAACAGGCCAAAAACCATTCTCAAAAACTATCACTGTCCATTTCCATTGCCTTATGTACTGAACTAACTCCAAATGTTAAAACAATATTTTTGCCTTAAACAAATACGCATTCAATTTTAACAACACTTTAGCAGAACAGTAAATCATAGAGTATAAGCAACTTTAAAGAGAATTATTCATCACAAAATCACCCACCCATCTTCCATCACCGTAAACAAATCAAGAAACCAATAAATGGAAAATGAAAGAAAGCTCACCTCAGGAAGTTTAAAATACGTTAAAATGGTATCACAAAATGGTTTCATAATTAACTTCATTTGGTCCCTCCATGTGCCGAGCTCGACGTCGGAGAAGATGCACAGCCTTCACTTCTTCTGGCAACCGTAACTTCACGTTCAGATTTTGGGGCGTCGATTTGGTGCTTAGGGTTATTTTAATTGAGAACTTATCTTTTTGCTGATTTCGTTTCAATTGGGAACGTTTTGATGAAGGGACAAGAGGTGTGTTTGGGTGAGACACGATTTGCTGACTTGTCTTCCACATTGACATCTTATTTAAATTATTGACGGAGTTAAATGCCACGTATTAATTCCGTCATCCATGTAAGCGAGAAGAAAAACAGTATCCGTCTAGTGAGTGATGGAGCGCAAAAGTTTAAAGTTGAGTGGCCAGTGAGAAGCATTATGAAGTTCGGTGACTAAGTCATGACTTTAGTCAAAGTTCAGTGGCCAACGAAACATTTAACTCCAACTCGACGGTGAAGTGAGTATGTACGCGCCCAACTTGCAAACTCGCAACAGTCATAATACAGTCGTAATTCTCTGCAAGCCGTTCAATTTCAAATCTTGCAGCCCGACTACCGAAAAGGCGCCCCTCATATATATCCATAGAGAGGGGGAAGGGTCAGTAAGCGGGATTAAACCCGACCCAGAAACCAAATGTCAACCCGAACGCAAAACCAGAACCCAACTCAAAGAGACGACGTGCTCCAAGAAGAAGATGAAGAAGAAGAGGTGTTGAAGCTTGAAGAAGAAGTGGAGCAAATAGCCCAGAAAGTACTCGAGTACAGAACTATACTTCCGGATCAACTGAACTCCACACTTGCTTCTCTTCTCTCGTCTCAACGACCCATTATTCCCCCGACCCGTTTGTCCGAAAGTGGATCTGAACCCGGACCCGAATCGGAGACGGGCCCTAACTCAGGTGCGTGCATACATTTCTAGGTTATCCATTTGAATTTTGCGTTTATCTGGGTCTCTGCTGTGTGTATTGTCTCTCTTAGGGATTGTTGGATAAAGGTATCACTGTTTTCCCATGAACTGAAGATTTTTTTTTTCTTTTGTTAAATTTAGAATATTGGTCAAAATGTGATTATAATTGCTTTAAATTTTGGTCATTTTTATACTTTTTATAAATCCTTTCTAATTTGTCCAAATTGAAACATTTATCTGTGGTTCTGTTCTGGGATATGGATTGCATTATACATGGCAGAAGTGTGTTGACAGTCTTGTTCATAATATAAATTGATTGTGTAATTGGTTGAAATGACTGAAACTAGCCAACTCTTAAGTGCCCCAATTGACAAAAAGACATTCGGGGTATTCAGTTTCCGTATCAGCGTAATTGATTTATTTCATCTATATCCAGACAAAAAGATCCTTTACTCCACCAATAGCCTCTAAACAGAGCCACAGAGATGTTAATCACGCTCTATTGTTAGGTGGCCAGGATTCATCCACCACAGTGAATTGATTAATTGTTAGCATTCTCGTATAAAAATGGCATGTGCATTTAGCCGCATTCAAGTCTGTGCATGTGTATTTGTGGTTACCCTCGAGGATGCTTGTGAGTTGCAATTTGAGACTGATTTTGTTGACAATGGAAGCTACTGTTGGGTTGTAATTTGCTCCCAAGTAGTGAAAAGCTAGGAAAATGATTTTAGCCTTTTCTTTTTCTGTGTTCGTAAAATTCTGCAAATGCTAGGCTTCACCAGATCTTTGATGACTGTTGAAAAATTGAGATTTTTGGACTCGTCTTTTTCCGAACTTCATTTTTTCTTGGTCTTTTATGATTTTCATTCTTTTTCTCTCTTTCTTGCCTTTTCCTTTCTTTTGTCTTTTGTGGGGGTTGGAGTGGCGTGGTAGGTTGATTTCCATCCAATTCATCCTTTCTTACTCCGAAACTGTTTCTGGTAGCAAAATTTGGCCTTGGAGTTGGAAGCAAAAATATATCCCTTTGATTGATTTTACCTTTCCCGAAATCCAATCCCACAGCTTAAGTTCTATCCCTCCAAACATGGTGCTGCTTCTGAGAAATTGTGTCGAAGTTGTTTTCACCCGGTGCACTATATTCAATAGTGTTCCTACAAACCTGAGGTGCATATGTGAACTGTGCTTAGAGTCACCTCATTGAAAATTTCAGCATTCATCTTCCTCACATTCTTTGTGGTTTATCTCCTTTGTTCGGTTGAAGAGCAGATATTTTTTGTTTGCATTCAGACAGCCTGTCCTTTAAGCAATATTGTACTGCACATCTTATTCCTGAAGTTTTCTTGCAAAACTCGGCTCCCTCAGAAATTTGGGGAGGGAAAGTTAATTCACAAGCATGATCGAAATGGGATGTGTCTGAAGGGGGTGGGCTTGGATGATTCCCGGGCTTGATATTGGGTGATATTAGATGGATTGCACCTCCACCATGAGCTATAGGTTTTGAACGAAGTGGTAGCTATACTAGTTGGTACAAGAGTTAGATGTTCCGTGTCCGAGTTGATGCTAGAGCATTTGGGTTGGTTTATAATGCAGAGCATGCTTGAAACATGGGTGGGCTTGGGGTGGATTCCCGAGTTTGATTCTGTGTGACAATAGGGTGGTTTGCACCTCCGCCGTGGGCTATAGCTTTTGAATAAAGGGCAATACCCTGCATCTAAAGTGTATCAATGTGATGTGTAATGTGAAATTGAATATATTTCCATTTTCCATCTGTTTCGATGGCGCTCCTGACTGTGTGGCCTTTCTGTCAATTAAAATATGTAAAATCTTTTATTATTTAATATTGCCTATTCCTCTTCCCATAGTGGTACCTGTTGAGTCAAGTGGAATGGCCTCATTAGTTGGAGAGGATCAAGAGGAAGCTGAGAAAATCCAACTCCTCAAACAGAAGACCTCAAGAAATGCCACTATGATGCCTATTGTTTTGGAAAGGATGAAAGACTATATGGCAAGACTCGATAAATTAGAGTTGTCCAATGGAATCATCCATCCGGCTTTTAAAAGGAAACGAACAAGTGGACCCGGTTTTTCACATTAGATGCCTTTTTTATTTTGTTGTCTATTCGAATTAATAGTGTGTTATAATTCTAACTTCTTAGCCAGTTTATGCTAGAGGGAATTGTTGTCTCGATACAACACTTCTGATACTCGATGCAATAGTAATTATGTTATCAATAGGTGGAAGCGTTGACTTAGTATGTAACATGAGTTAGCTTGTGTTAACCTTTGTTGTCGGGGTTAGCTGCGATGGGTTGATAATTACACATACACCATGTTCTTGAAAATTCTCAGTTTATCAACGCTTTAAGTCCGTTTTGTTTCTTGTTTAGAAATTGAGACCTAGGAAAAAAACTTGATTGAGGGTCAGAGGATCCAATGGTTGAAATGCGTTGGATCAAATATGAGCCAATACAACTCAAGATCCATATATAAGAATTTTGCTAAATGTACATTTCATGGATGATATTTGCCTTACATTGTGTGGAGATTCAAAAAGTGTTGGACGGGAAAGTGTGTGTTTTTTAAAAATGTCTAATCATGTGTCGACACGTGGTACAATGTAAGAAATGATATAAAAAAAGATGCACATATACCATGATTGAATATTATATGCTTCTTTACACTACAATAAACCATATAGATCCTCTTGAAAGTGAAACATACATGGTACGTAGACTCTGCTTTGGAAGTATATTTCTAAAGAAAGAAAGCCGTGAACAAGTCCTAAACGAAAAGTGACTACTTAGGCAGAATCCCACTCATTAAGCAAAACAGATAATTTGTTAGCATATTATTTGTCTAAAAGTGTCACTTGAGTCATTGGCTGTGAATTTATAAATTATAATTTATATATACTAAACTTGTTTAACTATTTTAAAGTAGTAGTCGCACAACGTGATTTCAAATAAAATTGAAGCATCACATACCATTACCGATGTTTAGATGCGTAAGATAGCTTCTAAAGTTTACCCAAGGAGCACCTTAGTGCCCATGTCTGCAGGGTTAAAATCTGAATGTACTTTTTCAAGTTTTATTAAATTTTGAGACACTACATCACTAATAAAATACAGTTTAACATCTATATGTTTAGTGCGTTCATGAAACACAGGGTTCTTACACAGATGAATAATATATTGACTATCAGAGTATACTATCACATTATACATTATCACTTAAAATACTTAGTTCATTATGTAAATCTCTAAACCATAAAGCTTTTTTAATAACTTATGTGGCAGCAATATAGTCAGATTTAGTGGTAGATAAAGATTATATGTTGAAGTTGAGACTTCCAATTCACACAAGAGTCTCACAAAGTAAACACACAAGAGGAAGTAGATTTCATATTGTCTCTATCATTTCTATAGTCAGCATCTGTGAAACCTTAAAGCTTCACACCCTCAATACCAGATTTATACACTAACCTTGCATCAAAAGTATCCTTCAAGTACTTAAGCAACCACTTTAACGCTTCCCAATATTTGGGATCAGAATTAGACATGTACCTACTTAATACACTTATAGTGAAAGCCAAATCAGGTCTAGTATAGACCATAAGGTACATAATTGAGCCATGACATTTGAATAAGGAATATCATTCATAAATTCTTTTTCTTCATCATTAGCAGGTGATTGTTCTTTTGATAAAATGAAATGGTTTCCAAAAGGCATAAAAGTAGGTTTGCAATCAAGTATGCCAAATTTCTTTAAAACTTTAAGCACGTAAGGAGTTTGATGCACATACAAGCAACAATTAGACCTGTCCCGATTAATTTTCATACCAAGGATCCTCCTAACATGTTCTAGGTCTTTCAGGTCAAATTCTTTCCCGAACTCCATTTTAATATTTTTATTTACCACCTTCATGTTAGGTCCAATTGACACGTCGTCCACATAAAATAACAAACACACACACACACACACACTCTTTGTTAGTGTTGTTGTGCAGGGAGATTGAATTTAGACAAACAATCTTTGGGCTAATTGTTTTGACCTATAAGGAGATTTTTTTTTAAAAACACACATGGTCACTTACTTTCAAAACCTTTGGGCTAATTCATAAAAATATTTTTATCAAGGTCACCATGCAAAAAAAAAAAAAAAACAGTTTTGAAATTAAGGTGTTCAAGTTCCCAATCATAGTAAACAACAAAAGTAAGAATGACCCTAATAGTGGTATACTTAACAACTGACGAAAAGATCTCATTATAATCTACCCATTCTTTCTGTGTGTATCCCTTGGCTATTAATTTAACATTATATCTCACAGGCTCACTTTCAATGGTTCCCTCCTTAATTTTATAAATTCATTTGCATCTTACGATCAATTTATCCTTAGGTCTAGGAATTAAATCCCAAGTTTAATTCTTGAGAAGAAAACTTATCTCTTCTCTCATGGAACCTAGCGATTTCTCACCTTTTTTTCATTTCTCATAGCTTCCTTATAGGCAATGGTATATTCAGACATCCTTTGGGGTTCCCTATGTGATTTCCTCTGTCTATCTCTAGCTAATTGACAATCAGTTAGAGGGTTTTGGTCAATATGGTTGTCCTCATCAACTTCCTCTTCACCTTCTAACTCTATATTTAGCTGATTTTGTGTATTACTCTCCACCTTGCTCGAGGTAATGGAGATGTGTGATACGTGTATTTTTGCACACTTATTTAATATATAAATAAGCTTAAATATTGATTAAATGAGCAAATTTCTACTCATAATTATGTAATTATTNACACTTATTTAATATATAAATAAGCTTAAATATTGATTAAATGAGCAAATTTCTACTCATAATTATGTAATTATTGCTTTTGTATGAAAATAACCCAAGGACAGAGAACAAAGCAAAATGACGTGAAAATGGAACAAAATCATACAAAATTGTGAAATTGGGGACCAAAGTGCACAAGTTCCAAAAGTTCAAGGACTTTAAGTTGCAATATATGAAGGGTTGATCGAAATAAAAATGAAAATATGAAGATCAAATTGTACAAAATCATAGTTGATGGACCTAGTGTGCAAATATTGGAGGGCCTGAGATGCAAATTTCTGGAAAAGGCGCCTAGGTGCCACTGTAGCAAAGCCAAGGCGCCCACTCGCTACCCCTTTTACAAATCCCTCTTATCGGCCTTGTGACACCCCATTTCGGATGGGCAATTCTTAACGTTTTTCCAAATTTCAAGGGCTCGTTTTGCAATTTTGGGGACTTGTTTTTAGGATTTTAAATGACCCATTTCATCCACTTGAGCCCTCATTCTCATTTTTCAATTCTTCGCTCTTCTTTCCTTTCTTTTTCTTTTCATTTTTCTTTCTTTTCTTTTTTCCTTTCATTTTCTTTTCGTTTCTTTTCATTTTCTTAGTAATTTGGAGGAAAGATTAAAGCAAACAAAGAAGAATATATCAATGAAGGTGGAGAAATATTTGGGGAACTCAAAATTCATCAATTGCAACATTCAAGAATTCAACCAAATAAGGGTTTTATCTATAATTTTGTTGTTTCTTCATTATTTTCTTCTATTTGTGATATGTTGTATGAATATTCTCCTTTGTTATCACATTTATAAAATGGATTAAGTTATTTGTGTTGGGATTTATGGTAGTAGCTAGATCTAACTTTAATTAATTTTAATATTTACTCTTTAATGTTAAGTTACTTATTTTCAAGTGTTTTTACTATGTTATTATTGCATTTTCATTTATGTGGCCAATGAATGATTATTTTTAATGATTTGTACGTCGTTCGAGGGAAGATTGTGCATATTAGACCAAATAGTAGAAACCATAGGTTCTTGTAGAGGATAGAGATATACCCCTAACCCTAAGTAACTCATTGAGATATTTTCACAAAGATTTAATGCGGTTGTTTGGTTTTAGTCGACATAGAGATATTAATAGGTTAAATCAATCAATTATGGTTAATTTAACTCGAGATGGGTAATTAGTTAAACTTGAAAAATCGGGTCTAACATTGTAAATGAGTATTTTGTTAATTAGCTTGTGGAGAATATTTTCAGCTTTCTTGGCAATAAGCTGTCGGCCCCTTTTCTAGGTGCCGTGAATGGACCCATTTTCCTCACCTTCCGGCCACCCAAACCTCCGGACAACGGTACCAACACAACATCCTCAACATCTCCTACATTTCCATCCCAAGAACTCCCCATACCATCCATTAATCTGGTAGAAATAATCAATAGAACACAGCATCGTGATACTGGGCAAACTGTCGGAAATCCCACATCCGGCCAGCAAGCTGATCTCGGACCACCACCGACTAAAAGCCCTCACCCAGAAGACTCTAACCATGCTGCCATTTCGTCCCAAAAAGATCTCCAACAGATTGATTTTGAAAATGAAAATCGCGCAGTTACGAACATCGCGAACCCAACTCCGATCTCTGCTGATTCCGGCGTCATCCCTTTGACCCATGGTCGTGGACCACATGGGTTACCTCCCCCACCCTCCGGCGCTCCTAACCCATGTATGGGTCTAGCCCAATTCCATCCAAAACTTGATGAATTTATGGGGGGAATTAGGGTTCTATGCGAAAAATTAGGTACTGACCAATTTGATGAATCTATGTTGTTACAAATGTTTAATTCGATTAGGGAAACATCAATTGAGGTTAGTAACTCCATGGGTAACCAACCAACTGATCCAATTAACACCAATATAGCTGAATTGATTCCACCGAGTGAAGCCGTGCGTGATGGTTGTGTTAATATTGTTATTGAGGATGGTTTGGATTTTTTGTTCCAAATTCGACCAATACAACTACAATTGAAGGTAAAAATATCATGGGTATGTTGCCAATTGAAAGATTCGAGGCTCAATTGAACCCCAATTTCATGTCTTCACATACGGCAATTGAGATTCCTTCAATTCCTAAATTTGGTAGTTTGGTTTCTACAATTGATAAGGTGCCATTGACACTGAATTCTGCTCCTTCCACTATACCTTTGATTCCCATGCAATCGGCCAATAGCTTGATGAAAATTTCCTCTAACTTTGGACCCCCTCCACGGGTATCACTCAAAACAGATCATGCCGCATCCAAATTGGTAAATGGACCTCAGATTCGGACTAAGCAGATCAGAAATGTGCAGAGTGGGTTGGATTCCTCCTTGTAGGATGTCTCACGCGCCGTGGCATGCGCCACTGATCCCCCGGCGCGTGACACTCAAGCGAGCTTTGGTGCTGCTGTTCCCAACGCTCCGAGCTCATTTAGACCATCCGTTCCTTCATCTGGGGTTTCTTCATCTACTCAGGCTCCTCGATCATATGCTGATGCACTTAATTGTCGACCTACTATTACTCAGGCTGAAAGAAGTCAGAAAAAATCATTTTCGCATGTTCTTCGAGCACCCGAAGATTCGAGGCATTACAGTCTGGTCTCTAAAGAACCATACATCCATCATAGGGAGCCTGCTATCTTCTTTGATGAGGTTGATGAACAATTTCTGGCGGAGGCTTACAAGTTTACCCTTGTTGGTAAATTTGTGCATTTCAAACCTTCTATGACCAAGGTACGCGAAAATTTTATGCATTTTGGATTTTTTGGCGATTACGAGATAGGTCTTATGATGATGTACACATTATAATTCATTTGGCGCACGAGGATGACTATTCATGTCTATTCCTCAAACCCACTTGGTATATTGATGGTTGTCTAATGCGAGTCTTTAAGTGGACCCCCAGCTTTACTCCACAACATGAGGCTCCTATTGCTCCTATCTGGGTATCATTTTCCTTACTGCAGCTAAGAGGGCATTATTTGCTATAGCCAAAGCTATTGGGCTTCCGCTTCATATTGACGAAGCCACTTCTGACCTTAGACGACCAAGTGAAGCGAGGGTATGTATTGAGGTCGATTTAGAATGTAAACTCCCTGATCGAGTGTGGATAGAAAGGGAGAAGATGGGAGGATATTGGCATCCTGTTGTGTATGATAAGGTCCCAGACTTTTGCTTCCATTGCAGACACTTCGATCATCTGGATGTGAAGTGTTCTAGTGGTTCCCATTCTGCTCCACCGTCTATGGTCCCAGGTATTGGTGACCTAAATCATAAGCCTAATCCAGTTCCGACCAATGAGAAGGGTAAGGGTAAAGATGTTGTGACAGCAACTCGCATAAGGTGGACACATATTAAGAGAAATCAAAAGAGACAAGACAGTACATTAGAAATGATTTCTCATTCTACTCCTCAAACTGTTACCACTATTGCTCCTATTATTCCTGTCACTACAGTTACTACATCACAAACAGCTGCTAACCATATGGCTCCTAGTCTTTACACTGCTCTACCTACTGCTCCGTATATTACTAGCGCTCTACCATCAGAACATTCTCAAGTTGCTCCCATTAGGGTGGATACACAGAGTTCTCATGTTATTACATCAGCTCCTCATTTAGCAGTTCAGTCACCCCATCAATAGTACACCTATGATGGTTAGTTCTACACATTTTGATCCTCTCTTGATGGATATGTTAGAGAGGCCACAGGGTTATATGGAGCCAGATGTTCATGTTATCTCTACACATTGTCAGTAGAATATGGAGGTTTTCTTATCTACAGATCAGTTAGATTCGGATGTTTTTTCTCATATTGAAGTTCATCACTAGTGTTCATATCGTCGATCTTCTGCTGATGATTTGGCAGGCATGGATGGTAGGACAGAGGATGGTTTTATCCCAGTTAGTCGAAAAAGAAATGCGAAAGCCACTAATACTTCAATCCCTCGTATGGTGACCATGAGTCGGTCACATGATACCTCTTCACACACATCCATATGAGTACCATCATATGGAATGCGAGAGGTGTAGCTACTCGTCGGCGCCTGAAGAGACTTATACAGCTTTATCAGGTTTATCTCTTAGTTATACGGGAGCCTTTTGTTCTTCAGCATAGATTTGCATCTATTCGACGATATCTGCGCTTTGACACGGGAGTTCAAAATGAGTCGAACAAGATTTGGTTTTTTTGGAATGCGGGGACTACTGTTACTGTTATTGTTGATCATCCCCAGTTCCTTCACGTTAGAGTTGAGGATCCCAGACTAACGCGTCCCATCTATCTGACTCATGTCTATGCTTCATGTAACGTAGCTATCAGGATTGATTTGTGGGATGGTCTTCACCACATTTCCCTCAATATGGACGATCCTTGGTTAGTTGGGGGAAACTTTAACGTTATTACACATGATGGTGAACGCACTGGTCATAATACTCGTGATCGAGGTACTACTGCTTTCTTTGATATGATGTTAGATTGTGGTTTAGAGGATACTGGTTTCCTTGGGAATCGGTATACTTGGTCCAACGGTCGAGTCAGAAAGAGACTGGATAGGGTACTCATTAATTCTACAGCTGTAGCATTCTGTCGACAACTTACAGTGAGGCACTTGAATCGGACTTTATCTGATCATTCGTCTTTAATACTTCAGTAGGTTTCTGACGATGATTTGGGGCCTAGACCTTTCAGATTCCTCAACGTTTGGACCAAGCATCATGATTTTTCATCCTTTGTCGTTCAGAAGTGGTCGCTCCCTACTCATCTTATGGGGATGGCTGCTCTTTGGGAGAAGTTCTTTAGGCTGAAACAGGGACTGCGTTGGTAGAATTGACATGTGTTTGGAGATATTTTCCAATGGGTGCGAGATGCTGATGATAGGGTGGATGAGGCTAAGATAATCATATTACATTATGCACAGGCAGTTTTGAACCGGACCTTATCTATTGAAGAGGGTTTTTGGAAGCAAAATGCTGGTTCACGTTGGGTATGTGAAGGAGATCACAATACTCGTTATTTCCATGCAATGGTTCAAGGACGTAGGATCAAATCGCGTATTAAGTCCACCAGGACGCATGCAGGGGAAATCTTAACTACCCTTGCTGACATTCAGACTTCAGCTATTGCATTCTATCAGGATCTTCTATCTACTCCTACACAGCCTTTGGACCCCATTCGTTCTAATCTCATCCCCAGGCTTTCGACGGAGGATGATAATTTGGCACTAAATTGCATCCCTTTGATTCATGAGGTTCGGGAGGCGGTGTTTAGTATAGATGATAATAGTGCTGTCGGAACGGATGGATTCTCATCCTATTCTTCCAACATTGTTGGGACATTATTCAGGATGATGTATACAGGGCAGTCTTGGAATTCTTTGACGGCGGCCATCTTCCACGAGGTTTTGCAGCTACTACTATAGTACTGCTCCCTAAGAGGAACGACGCTTGTAGATAGACCGACTTCAGACCCATCAGTTTATGTACAGTGTTCAATAAGCTTATTATTAACCTTTTGAACACTAGATTGAGTGCTCTGTTACTACACATTATCTCTCCACAACAGAGTGAGTTCATTCCTGGTCACCTAATTAGGGACAATGTTCTATTGGTTCAGGAGCTTCTCCATACTTTGGATGATAGAATGCGATGGGGTAACACCGTGCTGAAGCTAGACATGACTAAAGCATATGATCGCATGGATTGGAGCTTCATTTATTCTGTATTAGAGGTATTTGGCTTTGATCAGATCTGGATCAATAGGATTAGGCAGTGCATCTCGGAGTATCATTTTTCTGTACTCCTAAATGGCATCCCATGTGGCTTTTTTCCATCCTCGCGAGGGCTTAGACAGAGAGATCCTATCTCACCATCCTTGTTCATTATAATTGCAGATTACTTCTCACTCCTGCTCACTCAGAGGTTTCAGGAGTGTCCAAGTATGTGTTATCGACATGGAGGTA
>CAIGRT010165661.1:0-16855 GCA_903798405.1 Fraxinus platypoda | reverse complement strand
GGTAGGCTCTCGCCCCGCCCCGCCTAAAGAGGGGCGGGGCGCGGGGCGGGGCAGGGTGATGGAGTGGCGGGGCGGGGCGCCCCCTCCCCGTTGCCATCCCTAGTGAGGGGGTGGTGGGGTCGTGTACCCGGGCGTGCGTGTAAACGCCCGGGTACGAATGGCTTTGGCCTTTTTTAATTTTTATTTTATGTTGTCATCTGTCAATCAATATGTGCCATGTGAAATCCTGTAAAGTTCAGAGTTCCCTTGTACATGTAGTATTACTCATAAAAAATATTAACCCAAAGTTTGGTTGTGGTTAAAAATTAAATTTTTAATTAATGTGACTGATTTTAATAAAAATTGGGCCTAAAATTTAAGTGCAGGGTGATTTTTGAGATGCAGTTTTTATAAAAGTAATTTTTTTGAAAAATATGCTGTTCAAAAGTGCAAAATTTATGGAAATTCTTTTTAAAAAATGTGGAAGTATTTTAAAATAAAATCAATTTCAAAGTAGCACTAATAAAATAAATTTAACAGATATTGATATTGATATACATTATACAATGTACAAATAATGAAACGTCATATAAGGTCATGGCCAAGCATAATACTCATTTTTACCCAAACGGCAGAAAGAATTGTATCGATTACGACAAAAATATGACCAATTTCAACGGCAGCAGACGAATTTATAACTTCATACTTCAAACATTACACAGATTCCCTCTTTCAAGTTATAGTAACCTAAAACTTAAAATGAGCCAAAAATTATCTATTGAATTCCCTGCTAAAAANTTTTTACCCAAACGGCAGAAAGAATTGTATCGATTACGACAAAAATATGACCAATTTCAACGGCAGCAGACGAATTTATAACTTCATACTTCAAACATTACACAGATTCCCTCTTTCAAGTTATAGTAACCTAAAACTTAAAATGAGCCAAAAATTATCTATTGAATTCCCTGCTAAAAAAAAAGAAAAGAAAGCTCCCCGTCATATCAAAGAAGGCTTCCTATCCGAGGGATCGTCCCAAGTATCTCTAGCCGAGTTCACCCCGCTAAATGTAGTAGTCGACATATCAAGTCCACCGCCAATCGATGTTAGGAAGGCTGAATACCCAGCAGGGGCGGCTTCACCGCTGCCCATTCCTAGACCAAGAAAATCAAGAGTAGTCGGATTGTTGTCGAAGAGCGTTGACTGCCCCAGCATCAGGTCATTCAATCCAGGAGTACTACTAGAGGGGAGCCCAAGACCAAGCCCCGATGCCAATGAATTGTTTTCAAGCTTCACTTGATTGTTCCAAAGCGATGGGCGCCAGGTGGTACTAGAAGACATGGTCAATGCATTATCTAGAGGATCATATGAAGATGACATTGCCAATCCGAGGCCTCGAAGAAACGAGGATTTGGATGATGTTGCACCTATCTCGGCAGCTTTCTGAAGCAATGCAGTTGCTGATAATGCTGGTTGTGGATTTGATGCATAATGCCTTTGGTGATCATGTGATGTTGGGGGGAATAAAGACGATGCACCATTCGAGAGATATAAAGAAGGTGAAAGGGAGAGCGACATAGGATCAATGGGGTTGCTAGCACGATCCGAACCCGCCATAGCACACGGTAAGTTGGAGTACGATGATGGTTGCGTCGATGAATGAGAAAGTTCAGCAGATGTCGACCCAGCAAATATCCCTGCAAATACGCCACCAGTGGCAGCAGCATTACCTCCAGAAGAAGCGGAGCAGCTGGCCACTGCGTTGGTGGTGGTGGTGGTGGTGGTGGCAGCAGCTGTGGTGTTGATGATTGAAGTCGATAAAGCTGCCGATCCTGGCTGTGTTTGTAAGTTGGCAGTTTGATTTTCTGGCAATTCTACTGGTACCAAGAAAATTTCACATCAAAAGAAACGAAAAACATATCAGAAAAATCAAGAAAAGGAGCTTTCAAAAAGAAACTTGAACTTAAAAGAGACCTTTCAAGTAAAAGCAGATTCAATAATCAATGTATCTCGTGTAAATCTCTCTTCGATCTTTGAGCTATGTTGACAATACACAGTCAAATGCATAATTCATACAACCCACCCCACCCACGTAAAACGAGAACGCCTACAATAACGCCAATGTATCGTGTATCACATGAACAACCTCGTTTTTTAAAAACTTTAATCCAAGAATAAACAAATGTTAAAGAACACTTCAAATCAAAACAGTCCCATAATAGCGGTTTGGCATTTTCATGACAACCTCGTTTCGGCCTGTACATGATAAACAAATCAAAAATAATAATACTCTTTAACCACTTTCAAGTGAATTGGAGCAGAAATTTACCTGGACTTTGAATGGATAGAACAGGAGATAATACATCAGCAGATGGTGTAAGAGGCGGAGGCGGCGGACTAGATTCCGGCAGCTCCGCCGCCGCCGCTGGAACAATTTCTTCCGAGTGTGTAATCACCATAGGTTGAGAGCGTGCACGCTCCTGTGCCAGTGCATCGCAAAAAGCTCTATGCGTAATAAAACTATCCCTCCTATTCATTCAAACACTTAGAAATTAATAGCAAACATAAATTAATGCTCTATATATCATGTTCAACAAAATTTACCTGGAAAATAATGTACCACAATCACAGCGGTACTCTCTGGTGCCACAGGTTTTCATATGGGCTTTCAAATCCGACTGAACTGCGTACTTTTTCGTACAGCGTTCACATTTATATTTCTTTTCGCCGTGCTTCCGGCAGAAATGCTTCTTTATTCCGGTGAGATCACCGAGGGCTCTTGAAGGATCATGGTGAACGCAGGTGGGTTCTGGGCATACATAAACACGCTTTATCACTTCTTTGCTTGTTCTTTGCCGGAGTTTCCATGGCAAGTTGTGGCCTCTTCTGTGGAGTTGTAAATTCTGGTCCCTTTGAAATCCTTTGTTGCAGATCTCACATATAAATCTGTTTGTTGCCAACAAAGTTTTTGGTGATAAAGCTATTACTTCTGCATCTGGATCTGAAAGACACCAAGCAAAAAATAACATTATTTTTTTTACATATTCTTCAACTTTTTCATTTTTTGTATTAACAGAATTCTTATTTTTACCGGGCATTCCAGGAAGATTCCTTCGTTTCTTTATGGGCTCTTCTGTTACTGGTTCATCATCTGCTATTTGATGTTCAGAAGTAGAAACTGTGGCTTCGGCAGATTCCGGTGACACTCCGGTTGGCGATGAACTGTTTATTTCCACCATGATTTCTTGCTCAAAACTCTAGCTTTCTTTCAAGTAAATCCAAAACTTCAACTCAGCCTAAGTACAGTTATATATATATCATGACTCAGTAGTAACTAGCAACTTCTACTAACAGGGGTACAAACAAAAAAAGGCAAGAAAATTGTGTCCACAAGTAGAGAAAGTAAATTGAACACATTGCTGCTCTCTCCTCAAAAATAATAATAAATTTTGCAAGAAAAGAAAACTAATAAAAATCCCTTGAAAGTTAAACAAAAGGCTTTCCTTGAATTAAGCAAAATGGAAACGCCGTGTCAACGCAGTAGCAGCCCCCCAAATTCAAAAACAACGGCGCTTTCTTTTGAATATTTTTCTCCCATTTCAATTTGTACATATGCGGAGAGAGAGAGAGAGAGACAACAAAAAGGGAGAATGAACTGATGAGTTACAGAATAATATATAGCTTGTTTCATCTCATTATTTTTAAAATATATATATTTTTTTTTTTTTTCAATCACATTTTTCAATAAAATGATATTACGCGCAAATCTATTTTTTTTATTTTTTAATCACACATTCTCCATCAATCTACTATTCAAAAATACATTTTTTACCAAATAATGAGACTCAAATAAGGGCATATATCTAGAGGCCCGACAAGTGGAGGTGACATCAAAATTGCAGTGACGATGAGGCCAACAGTGGTGTAATGGTAATTACTTTGGAGCAATGTTAGAGCAAATTGATAGCAAAAAATGCAAATGGAAAATGCCATTTTGCCAAAATAAATTTGACACTTTGGTTGACATCCTCTCACATTTGCGGTGGGATCCACGGGGTGTATTGTCACGTAACACAATATAAACAATGATATAAAAAATGATGTACATGTAGCATGATTGTACTGTAAATAGACTTGCTCAAAAACATAGGAATCAGGGAATTCAAAGTTCAACATCCTACTGAAACTGTAGTTAAATAGCAACGCCAATGTAATAGGCCATGTTTGGTACGCCCTACTCAAAATGAAAAGAAAGTCTCAACTAATTTAAAACAGCAATCAATCTTTTCCTTCAAACAGTACCACGGAGCTAACGGGACGAAAAAACCTCCATATGCCGTCTTACTAGTTACTACTACCTTAAATATCTAACTTGGACCTCTAAGAACTAAGTTGCAGATGCAAGTCATTCACATTTAATGGTCACAACTAAACATTCACAAAAGTTAGAACCTTGTGCCAGAGTTGGTTTTCGGCCATTTAGTAAACCTTGATATTCAACAGTATCACTGCTCAAAAGGGACACGGATGAGGAGGCGCCCATGCAACATAACCACAGCAGAAGTATGAACGTGATCAATTTTTGCAGGGAAGCTCACCACCTGAAAACCACCAACTGATTTTGTTAATTCTAATCCTTAAAACTGTTCAAAATATGATAAAATTTGAGTACTGGCACTAATATGCAACTGACTCAGCCATCGAACTTTTAAATTTTACTGTGTGGCACTCAACAAACACTATTTAGATGGTGGGAAGTAACATAAGATGAAAATACAACGTGCTTAGCTGATGTAAAGAAAAAAAATGGGTAAGAGACCACACAATAGGCTTCATTTTATTCAACCTTTCATCTGGAGCCCAAACTGGCGGCAACTGAAGTTTTCTTTTCCATTTTGCCATGCAAAGGAAAAACTCAACCTTGGATAAAAGTTTGCCCCTTTTCTTCCATTATTTCAAAACTCTTTTTTCTCAAAATAAGATATTTTGCACGTAAATCAAAAACTTTTTCCTATTCTTTAACCAATCATTCTCCAAAAATTCATTATTCCAGAATTCATTTTCCTAGTATGTGAACAAAATGCGAAAAAATCTTAACTTACATATGGTTACTTAATTCACAGTCACAAGGCACGACACAGCCTGTGATGCTATGGTGCAAACATTATATAATTGTCATAAACTTCCTGCTCAAACTTACAAAAACACTTACCTTTTTAAATGCTGTGATACCCCACGGATTTTCGGGTTGCTCTGGCTCACCTGTTATGACTAAACGTCCAGCAGGATCTGATTGAACACGCACCTATGTTCACCGATAAGGCATGAATATCATCTTGTAATTTTAATTCACTATCTCATAATGGGCATATGAGAAAAATGCATCTTATAAAAGATCTTGGTGGTTAACATCGGAAAAGAAATAGATGCACAACATCGCTAGAAGTAGATTCCATATTCGTAGACCAAAATTTATGTGTCCTCCACACAAAATATAAAAAGTGGATGCAAAAGCAACATGAATGGGAACAATATTCGCTAAACCATAGCAAGTGACATTGATAACAAAAACCAAAAGACACATGATTAGCACTACAAATTATGAGAAGAATAGAGATAACAGAAGTGTGAAAAGCTCCATTATGACTATCATCAACTCATCATACCTGCAAATACTGAGAAGTACACCAGACGACTCTACATCAATATAATGGGGACTCTAAATGAAAATCTTTAATAAACAAAACCAAGAGATAGTATGAATCCTTCTACTGTCAGTGCCCTCTAAGAAACATCACTATTGGATTAATTGGATGCTAACTAGATTCAAATATAGCATTTTCAAATACACAATATACTGGAACATACACCTCGGAGCAGGGAAAGCAACTGATGAAAGGGCAACCATGAACAATCAATCCGAAAGTTATCCATATTGTTCTGACAAGTGACAGCTAATCAATCATACAATAGCCAGGAAATAAACTTAAGCTTGCAAATCACAATATCATTTAGATTTTTATTTTTTTAAAACCTAGCCTCTGTTTAGCAGAAATTAAAATCATGAAAAAAGGAACTCTAAGACAGAAGTACACACCTCTTCGCGCAAAAGCCCAGGTATTAGGGCATAAACCTCGAAACAATCTTTCTGCACATAAAGAATGAGTCGAAGTCAAAACTTATCCTTGTGCATGCAAGCGTAATGTGTTTATATACAAAGGTTGATTTCAATGCTGTTAAAAGGAACTTACAGTTTGTTGCACGTTGATCTTCACCCAATCAGCCGGGGGACCAACATCAACTACTGATGCAACCATTCTGGCAAACAAAGAGCAATTTAGTCAGCACCAGTTGCCACAGAATAATATTAGGAGCCTTAACCATTATAGAACAGTAACTATCTTCCAGCTTGGCTCAAGATTGAAGGATCAGGCTAGTTAATTTGGCACAGTTAATCCAGAGCTTTTCCAGAAATTATTTGGAAAACAGAAAAAAGGTATGTCATATACAAAAGTCTCAAATGACCTAATATACTAAGATATAGTTTAAAAGGTCAGTTGACAAGTTAAAGCTGCAGCAACCATCAAAGGTATTATTTTTAAATACTAGCATTTTTCTGCGGCTAAAGAATACAAAGGTGCTACGCTACCTGATACATATGTACCCAATTATCGTGCAAAATAATGCATAAATCTCTGATACAGTTAGAATCATTTAGGGCTTCCTCATTGAGCATTCATTTTGACCACACATCTAAACAAGCTCTATTTGAAACTGGTAAAAGAAGATTTACCTACCAAGTGTATCGCATTTTCAAATTCAAAATTATTCCGTTGTTAAATATGCCATAATTCATCCAGAGGGAGCCAAGTAGCCAGCAAATTATAAGATTGGTTTACTTGCAGGGATACAGCCATCATTGTTATTATTATATGAGGAAAAACAAGGTTAAGAATACAGTCATATCACCTCATACCAAGTTCTACTTGAATACGTCAATTTGACAAGTTAAAGATGCAGCAACCATTGAAGGAATTATCTTCAAAACAATAGTTTGTTTCTGTTGCTAGGAAAGACAGGTCTGACCTAAAAAGCACGAACACGGACACAACATGATACAGACATGGACATGTCTTTGAACTTATAAATTTTATATTGTAACTTTGTTTTATACTTTTTAATACAAGACATGGCACAAACCATGTTGAACACTTGCCCGAGGAATGTCTCTGAGGTATCCCTCAAGCATTAATAATTTTAAAAATATATAAAAAGAGGACACAAAACGTGCTTGTCTGATGCATATCATGGAGTGTCTAAGGAGCGTTGTCGTCCAACACAACTTGACAAGAGTCGAGGATGGACACACTACCCTAATAGGAATATCTGTGCTTCATAGACTTCGTACATCTGTGTACCCCAATAATCGTTCAAAAGAATGATTAAACGTCCGAGACAGAAAAACATAATCCTCATTTTTATTCATTTTGACTGCTCGGCTAAACAAGCATATCCTTTTAAAGTGAGTAACATGCCAAGCAAAGTTCATTCTCACCTTCAACATTATTCCAAAGCTCAAATAAACCATAAATCATCCAAACTGAATTACCATGTATAAGAAAATTATAAGTTTGCTTTATGGGGCTACTTGCATCGTTATTTCTATAGTTACAATGTAAGCACAGAAAATAGACTTCAATGACAAATGCAAAAAAAATCTGCCTTACGGATGTATTTCTTTGTAAAACACGCCTGCAAGGGAATTGACAGCATTCTTACGAGGAACAAACTGAAAAAGACATCATGATAACAGAACCCAAGAAGAGACTAAATGATGCAAGTGGTGATCTCCAATTTCATTCTCAGTCAAAAGTAAACATAGTGTACTATACAAATAGGTCAGCCTACTTTTGACAGAAACAAATCAAAAGATGAGTAATCATGGTAAGCCAAGACTTAACTGCTTAGATGTCTCAGTTCGTGCTGCTTTCACTGAATGTTCCTCTTCACTTGGTCTCTTCTGCTTTAGGGAGCCTAAATTCACAATAAGTACACAAAACAATGAAGCTTTTCATTTATCCATTTAAAAAAAAAAAAAACATATCAATGAAACATATGATAAGCAACTATCAGATCTTGCTCTTGTATCTGACTTCCGGGGTGAAATGGCTAATATCATTCCATATTCTACCATTTCAAAGATGTTAAAAAAGGAACCTTATTTCAGACTGAAGCAAGCTTACCAATGCTTTTGAGATTTTTCTCACGCTTAGCTCCATTGTTGAGATTCTTTTCCTGTTAAAATAAAGTAAATAATTACTCGGACACTCCTTATGAGGGCAAATATACAACCCATGAGATAACCTAAAGATGTTAATTTCCAGACCTTGACGATTGGCTCACCAACCTCGCCATGACCAGAAAGACGTTGCGCATGCCAACCCTGCATAGCACGAGCAGCAGCATCCCTCCGAGCCCTGCCTGATCCAGATCCTTGATATCCATTTCCCTGTGTAATTCATCTAGAACATTCTAATCATATTGCATATTATATACTGTTGAAAGTTTGTTATCTTAAGATCTTTATTTCATATTTATGATAGTCGTTAATAGATTGTAATTAATCACCTATTACTTAGGTCAGTGACATGTTCTACATATCTAGGAGCCGCATCTTTTTCATCTAAAATTTAGGATATGGGATACGTCTAAAAAAGGATCCAAAATTTATAAACAGGTACGTGAATGTCTTATAAACATAATTTTTTTTGAATAAATTATATACTAATAATTTAGACGCATTTTTAGAGATGTGTATTGCATTATTTATTAAAATAATACATAATTAAATATTTATTATAGTTATTTTTTTCTATGTTGTCTTTCGAAAATATAAAATGTCAAATGCACAGGTCATCTAATTAGTTGGATCAATTTCTTTGATTAAATCTACTGGATCCAAATACATAAATTGGAATGGGTCGTCTAATTAATTGGCCCACAACCTACTTCAGCAGATTTATATTTCACATTCTATTTTCATCAATTTCCAGAAGCTTCAATCCGCCTCTCCCTCTTCCCTATTCACTGCCTTTTCCATTTTCTTAAAGATTTCTTTCTCCTAAACTATCACAAAGTTTGACCCTAGGCTCTAAAATGTACTTTTTTAGGGTTATTCGCCCACATAAAAGAAGTTCAAATGTTATCGTCCCCCTACAATTTGTCACTATCGATGTCGTTCTTTGAGAATCTCCTTTTTCTCAGAAGGAGATTTTGAGAAAATGCATAATGAAAATCAGCTCCTCCCATAATCTACAGGATCTTATTAACACTGAAACTGATCTGCCTGTCAGTCGAATTGATGCCATTGGTGCATCTCAACCATGACAAGGACATTAATCATGTAATGGGCAGCAAATGAACTACATCTGCAGCAAGTTTCATTAAAGGAAGATCAAGAAAAAAATCAGATGCTAACTTGGTAAAGGGTACGGCTCCTCAGTAGGTTTCTAGTCCTCTTGTATGCTCTCGAAGAAAGATAAATTGAGCCCTTGAAACTCTCCAACTCCGGTAATAGGTAACTCTAAATACCTATCACCAATTAAATCCTTGAGTCAAAATAACCTCGATATTCCCATTGCTTTAAGAAAAGGAGTTGGGAACTGTACCAAACATCCCATCACTAAGTTTGTTTCTTATTGTTGTCTTAATTCTTTGTATAAGGCCTTCATTTCAAGTTTATCTTCCGAGCATGTCCAAAAGGACCCAAATGATGAGGCTCTAAAAGATCAGTGTATGGATGCTGTCGTGGAAGAATTAAGAGCACGGGAAAAAATAAAACCTAGGGGATGATTGAGTTACCTAAAGGAAAGAGATCAGTGGGTTTGAAAGGTTTATAACAAGATTAGTGTTACACCAAAACACATTTGAATACTAAGAGACCTTCGCTCCTATTGCCAAAATGAACTCAATCCATGTTATTCTTTGAGTTGCTAGTAATCTGTATTGTCCTTCTCATGAATTTGATGTAAAAAATGCTCTTCTCCATAGAGCCTAAGAAGAAGAAGTATACATGGATCCTCCATCTAGAATTGAAGTTGTTTTCTGGAAACCGTAAGGTATGCAAACAGGACAAAAAAAAAAATCTATTTATTGGCTAAAACAATCTCCAAGAACATGGTTTGAAAGATTTGTGAAATGCCTACGATCATATGCGTACTCTCAAAGATAAGGAGATCACACATTATTCATTAAACACTCGATCTTCAAGAAAATAATAGTACTATTGTTTATGTAGATGGCATACAGGTGATGGAGATCAAAAACATGAAATGTCGACTAAGAAGGGAAATTGAAATCAAAGGTCTGGGTAACTCGAGGTATTTTCTTGGAATCGAAGTAGCTAGGTCTAAAGCTAGAATTTTGTCGTCTTAAAATAAATGTATTATGAATATATTGAAGGAAAGAGGTTTGATGGATACAAACTAACTGAAACACAAATTGATCCAAATTACAATTGGGCTCACTACTGATGGGAAGCCTATGGATATGGGGAGATTCCAGAGACTTGTTGGAAAACACATTTATTCGTCTCATGCTCAACTTGGCTTACGCTATAAGCATGCTTAGCCAATTCATGCATGCTCCATTAGACTGCCACGTGGATTGCTCAGAGAATTTAGGGTATATAAAAGCTATGCCAGGAAAAGGGTTGTGTTTCTCAAAAAAAAAAAAAAGGTATTCACAGGTTGAACCATACACAGCCGCTGACTGGGGTAGCTCTATTTCTGTAGACAATCGACATTAGGTTAAAGAGCATTTGTTGGAGGAAACCTATTACATGGATAAGTAAATCAAGTGCTAAAGCCGAATTTAGACGCATAGCACATGAAATTTATGAAGTCCGGAGCCATAGCGGTGATTGTCTTCATTATTCGATTTTTACTAAAATATTTTGTAAGGTTTTTCCTAACAGATAGTATTAGATAAAAACTCCTAAAACATACTTAAACAGTTATACATGCACAAGCATATAAAAATGCACACATTTTTCTTACATGAAAAGCTATCACAGCTATGTTCTAGAGGTGGGGCTTAGGTGGGCCTAGGCGTGAGGAAGGGCCCTGCATATGGAGAAGGTATGGAAAATGGCGGGCAACCCTATTTTGACCACCTAATGCAAGCCTAGGCACCAAAAGGGTGCGAATAATGAAGTCCTATGCACCAAAAGGTGCACTCCTTTTTATTTTTTCTTTTTTTTAAGGCTAAATAAATTAATTAAATAAAAAGAATATTTATTTAATTATTTATTTATTTTAAAGCTAAATATTTATTTATAAGAGAAAATGAGTAGTTAAAATAACAAAACTCTAAAAGGAGTTGCTCCGATAGAGAAATAGGTAGATAGGGTGAGAGGCTAAAGAAAGATATGCCAATTTAATTTCCCCCCATGATTCAAATAGGCCTAGTTACGTGTACTTGTTAATACGCACATGGTCCAACTGATAGCACATTTTCCCTAGAAGTTCTTGTGGAACCAAATTTCTCATTAATGTATAGCAAGCATCTCTTACAACAAGAAAAGGAATATGTGCTAATTAAAATTAAATGTGAATTTACCTCACTGTGAACACCTGGAGCTTCAGGAAGGGTAAGATCCGGGAGTTGAAGCTCGCCGCTTTGCGTCTTGTGCCGTTCATATTCCAGAAGAGACTAGCACATGGCAGGAGAATTTTTTATTTTTATTTTTTATCTTACTTTGGGGGTGGGGGTTGAAATCAGGTAATTGAATGAAACAGAGCATAGGAATTAATTATAACAGATAAAATAAACATGAACACAGTCATTACAAAAAAGCAATCAAAATAACCACGAGCGCTTTTTCATACATCTTTAGGATATCCATATCTCATTTCTTCGATTTTTACCAAGGATGGGTGAGGTCCTAAAAATTGACCAATTGATTATTTAAATATACCAAGAAAGTTTTGCTCAGAGAGATTAGCATAAACACAGCTAACAGGAAAAAATCACATGAACGTTGCAATGACAAGAAAATGGAAAGAGAAGTTGTGAGAGTTGCCTTCTCATAAAATATACGGAATGTCCAAGAAACAGTTGTACAAGTCCTGCAAGAAAAAAGAGAATGAATCAGTATTCAAAAACTACTTTCATTGTGTAAGTCAAGTATATCACATTTAAAAAATTGAAAGCCACATCTGTTTTTCTTTTGAGTTTCATTATTACAAAATTATTTAGCACCAATAATTTAATTGATAAAAGCTATTCCAACAGTTGTAGGTTCAAGTGCATTCTCATATCCCTTCTTAAAAATTAAAATCAGTCAGAAAGAGCACTATATTTAGAGATATAAATCTTTACATACAAACATGTATTAACAAGCCAAAAAGAAAAAAAAAAGTAACAGAGATATTAGAGCCTTTACTTTGGGGGATGGAATGACTCTCCCACTTGCCGCCACAATTTTAATCCAGTCACCTACATTGGAGATCAATCAAGATCATAAACACTGAAGCAAACATCTGATATAATTGTCATCTGCACATTGCTACACCTAAAATGCTTAATCGATGCAAGTATTCAAAATGAAAATACTCAGGGTTCTAGAGCAATATTATGACAAAAAGAACGACTTGTTCGTACAAGGTTGTAGAGTATAGCTAGTTACTTAATTACACTTCAAGATTTCTGCAAGTTGGAAGGATATATTCATAGATATAGTGAACATGATTACAGTTCGTGTTTACCGTATCACAAACAATGAATTAATTGTTGAAACATTAAAATGTTTGTAATTGTAGAGAAGGTTACTCACTTTGTACTACATGTGTTGCATTTGATCAAGGGAGAGAACAAGACAATCCACGAGTAGGGGTGGAGGTGGAAACAATGTCACGTGGAACAGAGAAAAGATGTACAAGGAAAAAAGGCTTTTAAAACAACTTGGAAGCAAAAAACTCTGGGAGTGTGAACTGTGTTTCTAAAATTGGTACCAGAATTTCAAATGATAAGCATGTTATGAAGATTTCCAAATTTTAGTCAAGCTGGATAGTGCAGGTTCTTTACGGCGCATGAAATGGTTATAAAACTTGCTCATGTAAGTCGGTACATTGGTCAGACTATCTTTACCAAAAGTGACTATGAGAATGTTTTGGCTCCACCCACGGGTACAACCAAAGGACAGTGATTGTAAGGAGACATAATCGTAACAACATGTCTGCATAGTTAATTTTTTATGCATACCTAATGATAAAGTTGGCAGAACACAAGAACTTACATTGAACCCATAGTACCAAAAGACAGGTTTATATCAAGAATGGATCCTTACCTTAATTGGGCACAAACTCAAATAATCCTTTGTATGACAATGAGGTAAAATACGTACTATGATTCCTTCAAGAGAGTAGCTAGCCATGTGACTATAATGTTAATTGCTCAGAGTTACAATTCGTGTATTTATGGCAAGAAGCAAATACAAAATGCATAGAAGGGTTCCAGCATCATAGAATCAACGATGTAACAACCTCATAGAGCTGTGTATAAAATTTCAAGTGCTTTAGCAGGTATTTCCTCAAATGTCACTGTTTTAAGATTTCATGCTGTTTGATTCATGCACCAAGGTCAATCAGAAACTATTGGTTACAATAATAGAGCTTATTTTCTCGTCAGTGAATATTGAATGCTTATATGAAGTCTTCCGATGGAACCAAAATAATTTCTTCACAGCATATTTTCATATATAACATGGACTGTCCAAGCAATCACAAGGCAAACATAGGAGGGCAAAAAAATGCAACTTCCATGAGTTTGTGCAAGAAAAAGTTCAACTTGTTCACTACTGTAAAACTTGATCAAATTAGACAAGAAAGTCCTTTAATCATATTGCAATGTTATTTCTAATTCTGTACAGGAAAAGATAGTGCAGGGATTTAATGAGGAAAAAGAAAGTAGGACTAAATCTAGATTGGCATAATTTTCATTTGCTGGATTTGAAAGTACTTCTTTTCACCGGTTATTATTGCTCAATAACTTATCCCTGTAATACAAAAAACTGTTCCTTATATCAAGATAACTGTGCCACACTATATGCACCATCATCTAAAAGTTTTTACTTGTAATGAGGACTCGAAAGTTGCAGCATAATATATGGAAAAGTAAGAAAAATAAAATATGACATGCATACCCGATCATAGCCACCCAATCTAATCACAGCTCTCCATAACCTGGCAGTCAGAAAGCAAAGAAATGATTGGTTACACAAGAACAGAGTCACAGACTCGACAAAATCAATTAACTGCAAACTTACTTTAGACAATTTAGTGGCTGCCCATAAAATTTGAGAGGTTTAAAATCCATTGACTTCTCCCTGTAAAACCTTTCAAGTTCCTTCATAAATGCTACTTGATCTTCTGGTGCTCCATCATCACCCTCCTCCATCTAACACTCGGAAAAAAAAAGACAATCAAAATCTATGGTGTTTACCACTTCACATTAGTACTCATTTTTTTCAATTTAACTTTGGAATATTCTTTTTCCACTTCTACTCTATTTTCCCCAAGTACCTCTGATTGACTAAAAAAGGTTTTGACTATTTCTTCGCTATGATCTCCAGCAATTGTTGTTGAATATTTGACGAGGGAACTGGATGTAGCAGATCCTAGATTGGTTGGAAGGGACGTATCATCAACAGTTTCACTCATCTTGGCACTTCCATCAGTTACAGTACTAGCATAAACAATTTCATTGCCTGGTTCTTTCAGCTTATCATGAACCACATCTGTCATCTTTTCATCCTCAACCTCCGCAGGATCACCCGCATTCAGAGGAATTACAGTTTCACTTAACTTGGCATTTCCATGAGTAAATGTACTAGCAGAAACAATTTCATTGTCTGGTTCTTTCACCCTATCTTTAACTGTATCAGCCTCATTCTCATCAACCACATCTGCCATCTTTTCATTGTCACCCTGCACAGGATCACCCTCAATTAGAGGAATTGCAGTTTCACTCAACTTGGCATTTCCATCCATTACAGTACTAGCAGAAACAAATTCATTGCCTGGTTCTTTCAGCTCATCTTTAACTATTTCCTCCTCATTTACATCGGCCATCTTTTCATCCTCACCATGTGCAGGATCACCCTCCCTTAGAGGAGTCTCTATTGCAGATAATTCAGTTGGAAGTTGCTCATTTTCATGAGAGATTTTCTCCACAGTAGTATTTTCCCATAGTTTTTCTTCTTCTGAAACGTTGGTAACTGGGTCTCCATCCTCTCTACCAATTTTATGGTCCTTTCTCTCCTCTGCAACAATTTCAGCAGGGTTTTCTTCTCCCGTCACATTTTCAATAGCATCTCCACCCGCCATGCCATTTCCAGCGAAGTTCTCTTCTTTAACTCCTCCACTGTTGGTTTGAGCAGCAGTTTGTTCATTGACCTCGTCAACCCTGTCGTCTGCAACACTTTTAGCATTGCCTACTTCATTCACACTGGCATTTGCTTTGTGTGTACCAGAAGCTGCAGAAGGCAATTCTTCTGCTTGAGGTTCAACTTCTGCTTCAAGCGGTTTCTTCTCTGAATCTTGGGGCAGCGTTTTAGCATCCTTCATCTCTACATCAGTTTTATCCATTTTGAAATCTAGCCAAAAACAACCATCATTCCATTAGAACATCACAGATAGCCTATTTTTCAACCTCAGGAGAAATGGAGAGATATAGCATCATAAATACAAAACCTTAATGTAAAAATAAAGACACGAATTTAAATTTAATTTGATCCTCCCCTAACAATCACAGTCTTTTAACTTATTCCTAAATTAGATAAGAGTTGTTAAACTTTCACGGAAAGAAACCCTAATTCCATACAAAAACCAGACTTTTAGAAAAACACAAAAAATTCCAATTAATGATCAAAATTCCATAAGAAGAAAACTCAGAAATCGTGATAAGAGAAAAACTTGATTATGTTTTACTTTTTTCAAGTTCATGTATATGATTGAAATTCAAAAAAATGCGAAAAAACACAGATCCATGAATTGCCAGTTATTAAACTTGCCTGAAAGGAAACGGTGACTGCCTAAGCTTCAGAGGAGCTTGCGGTTTCAATGGTGCAATATAATCTATGTTTTGGTTATTTTTCAGACAGAGGAAATGCAGAAGCGGTGAGAGAATGTGAGTATATATACGAGTGTACAATAGAGTTAAAATGGCAAAAAACAAGGGGTAAAATTGAGGGCGTTTATTAAAAGGTAAGTGATCAATACATTTAGATTATTGTTATACGTCAAAATCTTGGCAATGAGAGTTTTTGGGTAAATGCCAGTGAGAGATAGAGATGCCACAGGCCCACAGCAATGGCACTGCTTATGCGGTTTCAGAGTTCAAAAGAACAGTTTAGGCTCACTCAGATATGAAGTCTGGAGTCAGCCGTAAAAAAGATACTTCGATTTAGATTGAGGAAATATTATTAGGCCTTTTGTGATTGTCATTATTACCTTTGCTCTCAAATTAACTAAAGGAAAAAGATCAGAGAAATTAGATAGAGATAAGAAAATTTGTTAGTGCAATCATTATTTATCTCTATAAATATCTCAAATGTTGAATGTTTTGCTCTATGAAATGAATTTTAATTTTTTATCATTTATTTCAAGATTACTGAAAATTTCCATGGCCAAGACGGTTGAAAGAGTGTTTATGGATTTCTGCCAAGAATCACGCTACATTCAATAATGAAACAATCATAAAGATCTATTCTCTTTTCCTTTTAATATCATGTGCAAAAAGACTCTTTACTCATATTTTTATCATTAAATGTACAAGCCATAATTTTTCCCTACTTTTTTTTTTTTGATAAGTAATC
>CAIGRT010165660.1:9237-23972 GCA_903798405.1 Fraxinus platypoda | reverse complement strand
CACTATTCAAACATCAATTCTTCCCCCAAAAATCCCTACTAAACACACGCTCAATTGAATCTTTTGACAGGTTTCTTAAAAACTTTGGAATGACAATTCTTACATTATTGAGGTTGATCAGAATCAATCCTACTAATTCATATTCGATCTCTCGTTCGTCACAAACCAACATAAGAGAAAGCAACGAAAGAGAGGAAAAATAACGTGTAAATGGAACTGGCGAGCAAGAAACGAATATGGATGGGGCAGAGAAATGCAATAGGAGATGTAATAGGGAAAAATGCACTGAAGAATCGAAAAATTTGTACATGAGAGACTATTTTTCAAAATGTCTATGAAACTTAAGTCTTATCGAATAAATTTCTCAAATTAGTATATTTCATTTCCTTTGAGAATAATACATTAGAGACGATTTTTTGAAATGTTTGTGCAAGTTAAGAGCCTGTCTGGATAAACTTTTTGGCAGGATTTTCATCAGAATTCTTACCGTTGGGCCGCACTTATTGACTGCCACTCTCTCACCCGGGCCCCACTAACGGTCCTTTTTCTAATTTTAATCCATGGAAAATCTGGAACAGACACAGCCTAAGTCTTTTCAATAAATTTCTCAAATTTGAATATCTCATTAGCTTTGATAGATAATATTAATTTTTGTTCTTTTATAATAAATTGTCATATAAAGCAAAATTTGTTGTATGAATATAATCATACATTTTGTATATTATAGACGTAGAAGATAATTGACACATTTTTACTTCTCTTATTCTTTATTCTGTTATATACAAAAAAAATAAAAAATATATATATGACAGCTGTGGGATTTGAACCCACGCCCTTTCGGACCAGAGCCTAAATCTGGCGCCTTAGACCACTCGGCCAAACTGTCAGATATTACTCTATGAACACTAAAATTATTCATAAATAATCACTTCGACTGATTTTGTTAAATTTCTTGGGTTTAAAGCCAGTCAGTGTAGAGTCCCAGAATCCTCTTAACGTTAAAGACAACGAAGAAGATGACTCCAGCTGCATCTAAGCTTTACACAGGTCAGGTCCCTTCTTATCTCTCTACACGCGCGTATAATTTTCGAGTACCAACTAATTTCTTTGATATTTTTCCAGATGATGTTAGCCTATTGATGGTGTTAATCGAAACCAACCCGTTTTTCTGGAACTCCATCAATTCAACTCTTTCCTTCTCCAAGTTCATCTCCAATGTAATTTCCTTTTCATACCCCATCCTCTCTAATTTCCGCATATTATTTTTATATTTCGTTTTTAAATTGAAGTAAATAATTGAATATTAATTTTCTGCTCCACAGGTTCTGGCATTTTTGAACTCAATACTTTTGTTAAATCAGCTAAACCAAGTTGTAGTGATTGCGACAGGGTACAATTCCTGCGATTACATTTTTGATTCCTCAGCTTTACACAATCATAAGCAAAAAGCGGAGAGTCTGCTGCAGAAATTGGAGGAGTTTGTGGACAAAGACGAGTCACTGTGCCGAGATGACTCAGTTGATGGCCCTGGATTTTCTCTTCTTTCAGGCTCCCTCTCCATGGCTCTCTGCTGTATCCTTTCCCTTTAATAAGATAATATACCTTACATCATTATTGTCTCTCTAAGTATAATGTTTAATTATGTATAAGTGGATTGTTGTTCAGAAATATTGTTTGTTATGACTTGAATGAATAAATCAGATATACAGAAGGTGTTTCGATCAGGGCCACTTCATCCACGGCCTCGAGTAACAATTATTAATTTTAAATATTTTTTTTTTTCAGAATAAAATTTGGAATTTAAGTTATTTGGCACTTCAGATTAATTGGAAGAAACAAAAAAGAATTTAAGTTAACACTTCGCAATTTGCTGCAATACACGTGTACTTAAAGTTTTGTCATCATTTACTCCCACTTATCTTCCTATAAATGGTTAGAAGTATTTTTTTCCTTGCAGGATATACAATTGACATTTGTTTGCAGTAATTCACTCTTTCTGATTACTGTTTTGTTATATTAAGATTCAAACACTTGATATGATATGTTGGATAGTATATCACTGATGAAGAACTGCCCAACAATGACAGATTCTATGCTTGCATGGATCTCCAGATGGACCTGGACAGTATGTTATTTAAGATATGTTTTGAAGCAGCTATTATTTCATCCCTCGGCTTTTGGCTAAAGGTTTTCTTTGCAGATATGTTTCAATCATGAATGCAATTTTCTCTGCTCAACGCTCAATGGTAAATTTTATACTTTAGAATTAATTATTTCTGATGCTACCTACATGTGCTAAAATTGTTCTTATTTCGTGATAAATTTTATTTATTAGTACATTTTCAATATGAACAAGTGACTGGATTGCTAATTAGACACGGATTCCAACAAGACCAATTGCTTTTCTCAGCTTGTGAGACATTTTTTTGGAAATAAACTGGACAATATCGAAAAATACAATAGGGACCCAATACTTACAATATTTCCCCTCAGTAAAAGAGCCTGGAGTTAACATGATATTCCCCCTTCTCTCCCCTTGCCTGTGTCACCATGACCCATAGCTTGGCAAATCCAAAGTGGCTACAATGTGAAGAGCCATATTCATCATCATATCATCCTACACTACAGACTGTATTGTGCCTCACTGCTCAAGTTCATTGCTACCAATGACTAATAAAATATTACATTTTATTTGAGTGGAACAGTGAAATAATTCAATTATGCAACACAAGTCTGATATTAGAACAGGTATAGCTTTTCACTTAAAGCTTATCTGATTTTGCATCATTTGTAATTTCGATATTTTATCAAACCCTCACCTTAGGATGAGAAGACTTGTTGGACCAAAGAAGGATCATCTCTACACTCTTTACCGTCAGCAACAAACTTCACACGTTTTGCCAACTCCTTATTTCCGTTGAGCTGAATCGGCTTGACTATTTCCTCTTCTAGCCTTCTGTTGTTTGGGGACTCTTTCACTCTTTCAGCAGCCACCTGATGTTTTTTCTCCCTCACAAGAGTTCTTATAATGGCAGTCAAATCACCCTCCAGGTCTATCCTTGCCATGTTAAGCATTAGTGTAGTGTTAATTGCCTGTTCTGCTGCCAACAGCTTAAACATAATACATATACACATTGAACATTCTGAAACAAGCGATGGTCGTAGATTTTAAAAAAATGTATGTGCTAATTAATTATGATAGAGAATGGCGGAACCAATAGCTTAGGTGCATCTAACGTTGGTATATTTATGAAGTGAAATGTTCTACCAACAAACATAAGCTTAATTCTAGAAACTACAAGTTGTCTGTAATATAACTAATTTTATCAATCTCTTCCAATGAAACTGTGTAGCAAGCTATGGAAAATGTTCATTGATCTGATAAGAGTATATCCTTAAAGCGGTTCTTCATGAATTGTTTGTATTAAATGCAATTTTTTCTTGCAGGTGCCTATAGATTCGTGCATAATGGGAGCTCAACATTCTGCTTTCCTCCAGCAGGTAGCATTTTGATAACAATCTGCTAATCATATCACTAATTTCCTTCATTCATGGTAATGAGCTTTACATCGGTCTGCTGATTTCTAAGGATGCATATTTTACGGCAGGCTTCTTATATAACTGGTGGTGTATATCTGAAGCCTCAACTTTTGGATGGGCTTTTTCAATATCTCACGGTAGGTAGTTTTCCTGATTGGCAATTAGGAATATTGATTCCTTTACAATTAAATAAACCATTTCTTACTAATGGGTTATACCTCCTATATGATATGGAAAAAAATTGTAGAATGAAATTAGCACATAATTCAAGAAGATTATTTAACAATCAAAATTCAACAGTCTATGCAGACTATCTACTATAACTGAAATTTATACATTTACACTTAAAAAAGAAAATTAATTCCATAATTATATTTTCGAAAAAACAATCAATATTTACACTACTGTCAGTAAACATTTCAAATTTATATATACACACTCAAAAAAGAAAATTATTCTCGTATACAAAAAAACTTGTTTTTGTAAACAGGAAACAGAGGCATTCTTACAAGGAAAAAAACTCTCAAATTTGTGTATATCAAGAAAACCAGAACCTTGTAATGCTATAAAAACTCCAAAATTTTGAAGTGCTTATAAGTAATGGGTTTCGAGAAATGTGTGGTTAAAAAATTAGTAAAAGTTATGGATTCTACGGTATGTGTGGACAAGAATAGAATTTGGCCAATTCATAAACTGTTATAAGCTTTGTCAAACATGCACTTAAGTGCATCAATCGAAATAAAGTCACAAGGAGAGCTCTAGTTCAGTATAGAAGCCAGGAAAGGTAATAATGGCTAAATTCACATCCCACTTAAATTAGTCATAACTCATAAGCATTACAGAAATAGAATGTCCAAAAGCTCTAGTTCTTTTCAAGAAATCCTTCTTCCATCTGTAGTCTCACTTTGTTTGAACATGGCTTTCATGGACACTCGTGGTTTCTGTACCAGTAACCTTTTTATTTTATTAGAAACCATGTTGTTTTGCATTGGTACCAATAATCTTCTTTTGTTTCAATGGGGATTTTGCAGACAGTAAATATTTTGTGGACTTGCACGTATTTTAAAGTTGGAATTTACCTTCTCAAGTGATAATGATCATTCTTCACTTTGATTTGACCAGCATTCCACGGTTATGCTTGGAGTTAGTAATGATCCTGCTTTCATAATTAGTTTCCTGTTTTATTGAATTAGTTGCGGTCTTATCGTTGGTTAAGATGCTGTGGATATAATATAGGAAGAATCTCCTCAATTTTTTGTGTCATCAAATTTTCTGTTCTTGGCTCACGAGGTGGCTTTAAGTGATACGGGATTTAAAAGAAACAATAAAATAATGGGAAGAATCAATATTCGTGATGCAAGAAAACAGTCAAATTTCGCATGTTGAAGCTCCCCTTCCCCTGTAACACTATCTGGTATTTAATTATGATTATTTGTCACATGCAGACAGTGTTTACAACAGATTTGCATTCTCGCAGCTTTTTACAACTTCCTAAGCCTGTGGGAGTGGATTTCCGTGCATCGTAAGTCGCTTCCAGAACCTGTGCATTATAATTATTGATGTTCCCCCAAATATTCTTAGCTACATATAATTTTTATCTTTATATATTATCCACTGTTTTCTAAAACCTCATAATGTTAGCTGCTACTCCTGCACTGCCTTCTTTTTATTTATTTTTACATCTTTTTTCTTTTTTGTACACCAATCAGAATAATATTTGGTCCAACACAAAGTATCAATGTAGTTAAAAACCTCTTAAAGTGATGAGTGATGATTATTAATTCTGGCATTTTAGTTTGATTTGGTCATTTATTTATCATGTATTGTGGTGCATGGTTGAATTTTCAGATCACTGATTGTCGTGCTCTGTCTATTACACTCTGTTTGTTGACTTACTTAAGTACAGCTATGCTTTTATTTTAAGCTGCAACCATGAATTGGACTCTTGTATTATTGAGTGAAGAAAAAAAATTCTTAAGCTTATTGTTTCATTTACATTGTTGATTGTTGATACTGTAAAATCTGCAGGTGCTTTTGCCACAAAAACACAATTGACATGGGCTACATATGTTCTGTGTGTTTGTCGATATTCTGCAAGCATCACAAGAAATGTTCAACCTGCGGGTGAGCTCCAGTTTCTCTTACTACTTCCATTTCATGTTTTGTTGCATTACATATTGGTTTCAGTATTGGTCTTTATGCCATGGTTTAAAATACTGGTGTTACCTTGCAAAATTTACTGGTTTACACCTCACAAAAATGAGATGCAAAGTACCACCAAAAAATCTCGACTTATCTGATAAGTTGGAGAGTTACCTCAAAATAACGAAAAACAGACTTTCTCATGAAAATTAGGTAGTTTTTTCATAGAATAAATAACAAAAATTTAATATACATCTTATCATAGCAGCCAAAAAGCAGAGTGGTATCTCCAGTTTACTGGAAGGCCATGAAAAGAAATTGAAAATTGTGCTTTATGCTCTCTTTTCTTCAGAGAGAATATATTTTCTTGATTACTCCATTCAAACTGATTTTAGAATTTAGATAAAATCATCAAGCATATCTGGTGTGGTTTTTATGTTTTATGCATTTTAAGGAAACCTCAAATACTTGTACCGATTTGGGTTTTCTCGATTTGAATCTTAGTTACGAGTATAACATACCTTGTTAGGATGGAATTAGATGCTTTTGTTTCGATATTTTTGAAACAAATACATGCATCATTAGAATATATAAAAGACACGACATTCTTGTTCGTCTATCCTGCTCTTACCCGCGTTTTGTTTATAAAAGAGAGAGTGCGAAGAGCTTATATTTTACACAAAATCATTTGAGTTTTACTTTTGATTGTCTTGAAATACAGGTCAATCTTTGGTCAGGCTCAAACACAGGATTCCTCCACGCCTGATCGGAAGAGAGAGACTTCTGTCGATAAGTGAAATAAGTTTTGAAGGTGCCTCATCGAATTTTATGAACCATGTAATTCACACTAATTGGGTTCTTGACTGTACTTCTATTTAGCCCCTGTTTGCCCCCCATTAATTGGCATTTTTGGGGGGTAGAAAATTTTTAGAATAGTGATTGATGGGAGATGTGTGGTTGAAAAGTTTTTGATTTGTGTGTATTATTATTTTATTTGATGAATGTATGGTTGAGATGAAGAGAGAAAAAAAATTAATGTAATGGAATGGAATATAATGGGGGGCAAACAAGGGCTTAGTTCAAGTCATTTGCTGGCTCCGGGCATCATCTTTTGATAATGCTATTTGGCTTTAAATCCTTCAGTCATTTGACAGATACCATTTTGTTTCTGTTGTGAAGTAGCAGTGTTTATTTTTTTCCTTTAGTCATTTCCCACTTAATCATGCTTGGTGTACAATGTTGATTGACGACATGCCATGTGGTATGTTGTCATTGGATAGTTTAAAAAAACAATTTATCATTTGAATCAATAATTTTTTGCCATCTACAACATTGTCAACAATTCTGTCAACCAACATTGATTATTTGTTTCCAACATGTACAGCTGTTCATCACTACTACTGATAAAAAGAATTATTCTTTTCGACTTATTCTTGTCTTCACTAATGGCCTACTCGATTACTTAGCACTGCCTAGACGGGCCACATACCCTGCAGTCAGACTGGGAGTGGCACGGCCCATTCTGTGACTGGCTGGGCCACGCCTTTTACAAGCTTGGTGGTCTGGGTGTAGGAAGGTCCAAACTTGTATCTTTGCTAAATTCAAGAGGAACAATATATAATTTATCTATCCAAATAATACCAATGTTTAACAAACTGCACTCCAACGGTAACCACAAGAAAAAAAATGTTGTTAATCTACCGCTATCTCTGTACAACTTAAGAAACTATCAGTAGTCGTATTTCGACGCCAAAAATTCTCAGGAACTATTGAAAGGAAAATAATATTGACTGGAGATGAAGAGATTAAATTGCTGCTCGGTTGCAGAGGTTGTAACCAGATATAAGAGAGCTCAAGGCAAAGATAATGAAAGCAAGAAAAGACAACGCAATGGATGCACTTGCCCTCATCGTGAATTCGTCTTTCCCCCATGTAGATATCCATCCGTCCACCCTCGTTGCTGCTGAAGATGATGCCGACATTATAAGATATGCCAGAATCTGCCAGACGAGAAATGTAATGTTTCTTTGAGCAAGTATCCAAGGAACTGGACTATATAGCTTGTTTGGTAGAGCAGATCGACTGGATAGTATCTAGAAAGAAAAAAGAAACTAAAAATCCAAATCTTTAGTGTCTAGTCTTGTCTAGTTTGGAGCGTTACAGTGTACCGTTGTTGAATTATAGATCCTGCCGCTACTACTTCATGGATATTGTGTTTGTGACAGTCACGTCTTTGACAAAAAAATGAATTAAATACAGAATTAAAACAAATACACATGCCCTTCTCTTGGTGTAACCTATTTTTGAAAATTGTGCACGTGTCATGCGTAATATTAAAATCGAATTTGACATGCACGTGAGGGGTGTTTTAAAAACTTTAGTTAAAAAAAGTAACTCTCTAGGAACTTGAGCTTTAAAAACATTCGGTTCAACAACTAGTTCTAAGAAAAGTGATCAACTGTCAATAAAAATGATGATATAACCCTGCATTTTAGAGTGCACTACAACCTGTTCAGAGGTCACCGAACACTACCAAAATCTAAAATAAATGACTAGACGCATGTTTTTTCATACCTAGAAAGTACAATATGAGAGAAGTTTGCATCGGCTGAAAGAACATGAAAGAAAATGCTTACCTGATCCATTGAGAAATCAAAATGGCAACGTAGATAGTGAGAGATGACATGTTTCCCTGAGACCAAATGGTAGGTAAGATCATATGCTTGAAATCCCGAATATCCAAATCCAATAACATTCATGGCTACACAATACCTGTTTAACAAGACAATGCATTGACTATGTTAAGAAATAATTATACTCATAAAATGTTTTATTAAGCTTCAAGAAAAAATAAATTTATTTTTAAATAACATGTTCAAATATATTACAATGTCTATCTTGACAGTTCACAATTGTCGATATTGGATCTAAGGTATATGATGTGAGAAAAAATTATGAAGATTAATGAACACAGCTTTTAAGTAAAAAAAATTACTTTTCGAAGTAATATTTACTTTCATGTCAACATAAGTAACTTTTTTCACCAATCAAACCTATTACTTATTTTAAAACTTATTTATTTAGTAACTTTCTTGTAAGTACACTTTTTAAGCTTAACCATACACCCTCTTAATAGACAACAAGTAGGACATAGATTTAATTGCAGTAAGTCCAATGCTAGCTCAAGAAAACAAAAAAGGATCAGGAAAAATGTTTCCTTCTGGCAATCTTAATACAAGGATATTAATGCTAGATTTATTTGGGAAAAAATATCTGTATCGAGTGGAAAATCTAAAAACATCTGATAGCATCAATTGATTGTTTCTTAAAAATGAAAAAGGAAAAAAATTGTTAGAATACATTAACTGATCAAATGGACAAACTCCAGTTACATCTACATCTTGGATACAACTGCTCAAAGAACACATCAGATCATCATAAGAGCCTGTTTGACAACCATTATTGTAGGAAAAAAAAGAGTTTTGAATAGTGATCTTTAGGAGAATGTGTGGTTAAAAAGTAGGGAAAAGTTTGTGATATATGTGTAGAATATTTTATTGTGTGAATGTTTGGTAGAAAATAATCCTGTAGCAGGCACTAAAATTGCACTACAAAGTTGCAACAACCTTGGGATCGGACTTGTTCTGTTCATCCTTCCTGGTCCAGTTTGGAGCAAAAAACTTAACAGAAGGCTGATCAAGCATGAAGAAGAATCTTAAACCCGAGATTTATTCAATTGAGGTAGGCAGATTTAATCAAAAGGAAGCATCTCAAGAAGATCACCGCAATTACCTATCGAAACCTTCACTACAAAACCTAAACACACAAGACAACTAAAGAAACCTTTCCAGTCCATATGTTGTCCTTGTGAAGCCTCAACTGTAGCATCTCTATTTACTCTTCCTTTTTATCCCAATTTTTTTGTTTAACAAGGAGGTGCCTATTGGATTCCCAGCCTAGAAAGCCAGCCAATCTAGCCACATGCAGTTGTGCAGTTCTAAAGGAATTCAGCTTTTAACCTGGCATCAATGAGAGATTCAAACACAATTCAAGGTCATTCTCAAGATCTCAGGTCATTTCAGTATAATTAAATAAAAATCTCCTGAAATCAAATATCTATTAATCTTATGACCTAATCCAGGGTGAGGCCCTATAGTAGAATAATTCAAAATATATTACGATGACCAAAGGGATAGATGTTATAGCTACTGAGGGCGTATTTCAATGTCTTTATTATCAGATCTATTTGTAACTTGTAAGTGGGATTATTCTCTCTTTTTGTTATGAAACAGTGGGTGACAAAAGATGAGGTTTCAGGGTCCGTAGGTGAAACATATCAAAATAAAAAAGAACTACTGTGATATGTATACTTCAGGAGAAACACTTGACAAGGTGGAAAATGGAATTCACTACAAAGATCAGAAAAAGAATGGTAGCATAATGCTGCAGTGTAAGGGGTTCAAGAAAGACGATGATTGCGGGGACTGGTTTTCATATAAACCTCAGCCAGACACGCAGCTGTGAAATTCCTGGGAGGGGTAAGGGTGTTCAGTTTCTAAGGTATGCAGTGATTCAGTTGAAAAATGACCAAGGAAAAGTAAACGCATTAAAATCTGTGGATGTCTACGGGCTTGGGGTTTCAGCTACAGTGAGTTTTATGCCAAACCTAGGTGAAAAAAATTCTCCAAATTAGATATATTTTAATTTTTCTGGCTTTCTTTTTTCTAATTGATGTTTTTGTCGCATTTTCAATTCCTTATCCCTCACCCCCAACACACATGCACAAATCCTGGTTCCATCCCTGCTGCACCAAATTTTATTGGATTCTTATTGTCATCATGGTTATTGGCTGAAGACCAAATGTGAAATTTTCATACAAAGATATGCAAGTTTTCCTTGTTAAGTCCAAATTATAATTGGCAATTTTTAAATTTGTAATTGGCAATTTCCTTAGTCAAAATCAAGTACTAGTTGAATTGTATTTTGAGTTTATTAAGTTGTAATCAAAGTCAAAATAGTTAAGGATTAATAGTATAGGTCTCAAAGTCAAAGGAGTCCAATATGTCCAATAAGATCGCATATGATCAAGAGAATGTAATTAGAAGCCCAAAGAGTATCAAAGAGCCGCGCAAGCTCAAAATTCTCAATTGCAACTTGCAACGCATTTTTCACATATAAAATATTGGAATTTGGACAAAGCTATTTCTAGAAGAATTGTAACATTTGAGTTAGCTTTTCAAAGCATTTTGAATCACCTCAATCGGACATCGGGAGAGAAAGTTATGCAGAAAATATTGACTACTGCTCAGTTGCCGCTCGTTCGTCGCTGGCTTAGTGCTCGAGCGATGTGGTTATCCAAGGAATAGTAAAATTCGATTTTCAAACTGATTTTGAGTTTTTTTCATCCCAAACACTATCCATCATAAATATACACCCTATGGGATGAAAAAAATGTGTTGAATCAGATTTATTCCATAGAGATCAATTATTTAATGATCCAAAACATTCATTGATTCCAAGATTCAACCGCCACATATTACTTGATTTATAAATTCTTCCATAACATATTTTGTTGATCAAGCCATATTGTTTCGTATAAAACCACAAGATCAAAGCACAGAAGATCTTTTGATCAAACACCAAACCACCTAATCCGTTGGAGATAAATCGATACTATGGATTGAGAGCTGTTGCAGAAGCACAAATTCAGGAGGAGAAAGGTGAGGTACCAAGAGTCGTGATCTGGCGTCAGAAGCACGCAGTCCAGGAGGGTTAATGTATAAACCAGGAGTCGAGATTTGCTTTGGAGGAGCACACCTCCAGTAGCGTCAAGGGAGACTACAGGAATTGAGGTCGAAAGTTTTACGGAATAAACTGGTCTAGACCGTAAGTATGCTTCGATTTATAGTGGATTACTGACCGGCAAAGTGTCCGGAATTTTTACCCAGTTGGGGTATCTCCGTGATCAATTTGGTGTTCTTATTTGCTTTCATATTACAAATTGTAGTAATTCAACATAGAAAAAATTTACGTGATTGATTAACCATTTAGAAACAATTAAAAAATGACTTGTTGCTTTTAATTGTGTAATTCCGCACGTTGGGTCTAAATAAATCGGCTAATTTAAAACTTTCATTCATATACTAAGTTATGTTGTTTCACCAACCAAGGATTCTTTTATCATAATTGCGACAAAATGTTTTATCCAAATTTGCAACTTGCAAGTGCTAATTTACTTTAACCAACAAATGAACACAATTGAATTAGAGCCTTAGAGGTCAGCAACTTGATTAAACCATATATCAGTAAACACATCAATATTAAGGAAGAAAATTCAACTGCGTGAAATACGTGACAGATTGATCATTCAAATTATGCACCAATCCCAAGCCTAATGATGAAACTTCAATCACACCTGGTTTGATAGCACAGCAGCAATTATTCCCAAAGTTCATGGTTCATGGATCTCACTTAAATAGCTCAAATGCTTCATTAGTTAACTCAGTCCCCAAAATCTTCATTCCTATTGCCTATACGATACCTCTGACCTCACTTGCATAAGGTACGAAAGCAAAACTAACCTACATTTAAAGTTAACCTCTCCTAGACCTCTCAGCTTACTTGGAACATGATTTGATGAGCTTAGAAGGAAGTCGATCTTACTTTCCAGATAATTATTTTATCAAACTTTACTTCAAATTACTCTTCTCTTACTAATAAAACTTGCTTTTTTAGAAAGTAAATTCTACGCACATCCAAACATGCTCTCTAACATGGGAGGAGAATTGAGAACTTCTCTACTGCCCTTTAAGGTTTAAGGAGCCTGAGAATCAACCTCGTGTGCTGGACATTCGCAATGCACATTTTTCGACCACATCACACATGCAAGCAATTTAAAGAGAAATATGCAGCAAAAGCATAAGAATAACCTGTACTCTTTGTAGCGATCAAATGAATCACCACTCCAACCTCGAGTTCTATCAGCAGCCATAACAGAAAATGAAATCAAACACACTATCGCTTCACAGACTCTGAACCCCAAAGTTGCCTTCTTCACCATCATCTCCCATTTCGATCGCCTCAATATCGATGCCACCGCTTCACGTGACCGCCTCTCTCCCCCCACTTCATCGTCTCCACCACCATCCACCAGCCCCATTTTTGTCAACGGCTCCTCCCTTCCCGACCGGTTGAATGCCACGACTGACGTTGCCCCCCGTCCGCCCTTCCCGGAAAACTCATAATTCTCCGTCATGGACGGCGAAAAGGATCTCCGGACCTTGCCTCCGGTGGCCGGAGAACTTGCCCGGAAAGCAACATTTTCCGATGTGGGATTTTCCCATTGTGGTTCGGGCTGCGTACATCTTCCTCCGTTGGCCGGAAAACTAGACGGAATATTGGATTGGCCCGGAGATGGTAAAGGGGTGTAGTAATTATCAACGGGAACGAGGGCTTTACAATTAGACAATGATTCTTTACAATTATTACCATTTTTGTTGTTAGCATCATTTTCTGGGTAGAAAAATGGATCGTCGGAATGGAAAGGAGAGTCTGATCGGAGGGGGGAGTGAAACGAGTCAACTTGACTTACTTGTGACTCGGTATCCGACATTGATACGTGACTATTACTGCTTCTCCTCAGAGTTTTCTTGTGAGTAATGGAGTCTGGATTTTCCATAGAAATTCCTCCTTAAAAAAATGCTGTGTGCTCTTTTATTGAGAAGAAAGATTCCCGTAAAGAAAAAGGGAACTCGTAGCTTTTGATTAAGGAATTTTGGTACAAAGAAGAAAAGAAAAGTGAAAGTGAAGTGTACAGTGGGCTTACGTTCATCGACGTTTTCAAATATCTGATATTCAAAATTTTCAAAACATAGGCTTGAGTCTTGAGATGAGAAATAGTAACAAAAATTAGTTTTAGCCCAAGCCACGTTATTTTTTTCATTCTCATTTTTCTACTCATTTTCAATCGCACATTCTTCAATAAAATAATATTTTTCACCACATCAATAATTTTTCCTTCTTTTTCAACCACATATTCATCATCATATCAATAAAAAAAATACATTCTTGAAACAAAAATGTACACCAAACAGGGGCTTAATATAATCAATTTGGTCTGCAAATTGGTCTTTTTCTTATTGAATCTTGGATAATTCAACTTCAAAGATCACTTGCTTTTCTTGATCGGATTGTTCTTTTGATCGTACGGATCTTCAAAAACAACGATAAAATGAATTTAAAAGGTGCTAGGCTAAGACTACACAAGTATTTAGTTATGAGAAATTTGAACGAAAAATGGATCGTTAACACTTCTGTATTAATTCGAGATGATTACTTGATGATTTAAAGTAATTGACACTGCTTTGTAATTATCATGAAATATTGTAGACTGTTATGCATATCTATAAAGGTTGGAACTTTTTCTGCCACTCGAATAAGTTGGAAACCAATGGTGCAATATCTCTTTAATTAAGTCTCATACTGGTCTGTGTCAGTGTCATGCAGTTATATTTCTCATTATTTACTTTGAAAGCCTTATAGTATTCATTTGTTTAACACGTTCTTATTTGACGAGAATTAAAATCAGATTTTCGATAAATTTTAATAAAATTGATAAAACATTTAATTACAAAGTTGTAAATCTCATAAAATATGGTTAAAATTTTAAGTTAAATTAAAATCTAATTTCTACCAAATAAGAACTATAAATATTTGTTTATTTCATTTAAGCGATGTGATATCTCATTTATCCACAATTTATTAGAAAAGGGCAAATAGCTAGAGATGACAATTTTTCCCGCCCCGCCCTGAACTGGTTGGCGTGGCGAGACAGGGCAGGGCGGGGTGAGGCGGAGTTCGCCGCCCCGACGGGGCCGGGCGGAGATGTCCCGCCCCGTGAAGAATTTAAAAAAAAATTGTTTTGAACATTATTTGTTTTGGACATTTTTTGTTTTGAGTGATTATTTTGGATGTTGATGTAGTTAGTTTGAACATTATTTACTTTGAATTTTAAAATTTTGAATTTGTATTTTAACTGGAAATTAAAAAAAAAT